>CAJHUC010003035.1:0-59400 GCA_905146915.1 Ostreobium quekettii | reverse complement strand
CAACATACTTGGGAATGGGTGATACGTATCACAAATAACGATGGGTTGCTGCGGTGGTACTCCACAGTTTCCACGCCAGGGCAGCGAGTGTAAAGCCCATCCACCAATTGCAGTTAGCGATTGGACACATTTCTCACAGAAAATCTCTTCTATCTATATGATACCCCAGGTTCATCCACTATTCCAACATAGTACGTCGAAGTTCAACAGTTCAACATACATGAAAACGGGCAACGAATAGTACGAGTCGTGATTTGTTATCTTCCATCTCTGCCTATCACACCCTCACTGCGGCGGTACTCCAGAAGTTTCCACGTCAGGGCAGCGACTGTAAAGTCTATCCACCAATCGCAGTAGTTGTTGGGACGCATTTCTTGAATAAAATTTTCTTCTATCTATATGATACCCAAAGTTCATCCACCACTCCAACATAGTGTGTTCAAGGTGCGCACTTCAGCACAGGACAACGGAATATTACAAGTCATGATATCTTATCTTCTATCTCTATGGTACTGCACCCTCGCTGCGGTGGTACTCCACAGTTTCCACGCCGGGGCAACGAGGGTGGTCACCGGTGGTGATCCAAACTTTGGAATCCAAAGACACTACTTCCCTCCCTTCCCTCCCTTCCCTCCCTTCCCTCCCTTCCCTCCCTTCCCTCCCTTCCCTCCCTTCCCCCCCTTCTTGCATCGATGCACTGGCTTCCGCTGCGACCATCCACTCTCTGCCATCTGCCACCCTAGCAAGCTTAAATGATCCACGTTCTCGGGCTTGAGAAGCATGTGCTTGGCCGTCACAATGAGACCAGCCTTCGAAAATGAGCGTTCACTACTGGCGCTGGAGGCCTGCAACACAGCCAAAAATACTCAGTACTTCTCAGCCTGTGAACTTCATAAGGGCACTATGGCATATATGCATAGCTAGTTGGCATCACAATAAAACCAAACTTGGAAAATGAGCATTCACTGCTGGCGTTGGAAACCTGCAACACAACCAAAGATATTCAGTACTTTCCTTCTTTTCAACTCCATATTTCACATAAGGGCACTTTGGTATATATGCACAGCCAGTTGTACTCACCCACTCACCTGTGTTGCTAATATTCGATGTGCAAGCCTGGCCACCAAGGGGAAGCTGGTGTGATTCTCGCCCCACCAATCCCCAACACTCCATTTTTTTTGATATTCACATGCTGGTGTCCATTTCAAATCAAACCACCTTTCGACTTTGGCCTCCACTGGGTCCATGTGCAGTGGGGAGCATGGGGCCCGTCTTCTCCGTCTTGATGGTCGGAAACGTAGTGGTCCCTTAGGTGGGGGTGATGCCGCGTCTAGCCAACTCTGCTGCACAGCCTGTGCTGCATCCTCTTCGGATGATGAGCCCGAGGAATGGACTTTGGGCGCCTTCACCATGTGCCTCAACTGCAGAAGTCATATGCACAATATTAGTCACACAAGCAAGATACAAAAGTAGGCAAACCATGCAGCCAAGTGATCCCAGGAGACAGCCGTTTAAGGCGAAATACACAACAGGCACAGTCGTGCATGCAAAGGCACAAAGGACACTCGGTACCGGCCAAAACTATCCACAGTTGGATGCACACATTTACAAAGGCAAAGGCCACAAATCAGAACTAAACTCACCAATGCCGTCATCTCTTTCTTCAACATCGCTTGGAACTTTGCCAGGGTGTCATATTCTTTCACCAGATTTGGCCAATCGTTAGCGTTGTTCCAGATCCTCCTCATCCAGTGCAATGTATTCCTCCTTCCGTCCACAGCCGCCGCTAATGCCCAGTTGTATATTAGATTGACATTATCACAATCCGCACACAATTTCTTTGTGAACTCAGAGGTGAAGTCAAGCAACACAGGTTTTGCATGTGCATCGGTGTCAGTGACATACAGCCGGTCGTACAGCAACTTCAACACATTATAGAGGACATCCGAATGGTAATATACTCGTCCCCCTCACATCGCTCAGACAACTCCCGTATGGACTCCAGGACTGGCAGCACTTGTTTGAAAATGCACCACCCAGCTGCTGGTATAATTATCCTAGGAATTCTCGCTTTTGCTGTATACTCGCGGATGCTTCTCTCCAACAAAACCGCCCTCTTAATCAAAAAATACATGCTGTTCCACCTCGTCGGGCACCAAGTCCCCAGATGCAATATTCGCTTTGGACAAGCCTGCCCCATTTCATTGTCAGGAGCCGTCAGATCTGCGTCAGGATCATCGGGCAACTCAGCAACATCATCCTCTTCCCTTACACCTGAGTAATCCTCCTCCTCCTCATCTGATGATACATCGCCGGCCACTTCCTCCTTTAGCATCTTCCTTTGCACGCAGCGGAAAAGCTTCCAAGCAACGGCCGATTTGTGAAAATGACTTGCCAATTCGCAAAGCGGTTGGACGAGCTGCTGAAACTCTTTCACATGTTGAAAACCGGCCTTGACTGCGGTATTTAACAAATGGCAAATGCAGGGGTGCCAATCAAAAATCTCCTTTTTCTCGGCTGCTGAACTCATATTGGAGGCGCAGTCCATGGTGAGAGCCACACGATCGCATGGCGACTCGTCCTGAAATGCACGCACAGGGTCCGCTTCCATCTCCGATTCCGTCATGACTTGGTCACGCGGAACTACAGGGTGCAGGCCATACTTCAATCGGATCTTGAGCAAGGCACTGCTTATCGCGTCTGCAGTGTGTCTCTCAGGAAAGCTGGCAGTCCCTGACACCACCAACGTGCTGTGCTTTAAAAGACGGGGGTCACCTTTTGCACATGATATATGTCATACTATACTGGCCGATACAGGCCAGTACTCATCGCTATCATGCCATGGCAACACAACATCCACGATTTATGTTCAATAAGGCGTGATTCCCGGCCAGTGAAGGCCGGTACTAGTGCAGCGAGTGCACATGACACGGTTGGCAAAGCACACACGAGTGGCCATTAATCATGGCACGGATGCAAACAGTAAACAATTGACAACCACAAATATTGAAAATATCATAGGACACAGAATATGCCATCCAAACTCACCCAGTATGCGTTTCTTCAGGCTCCAATCAGCGTCCACCCAATGCAATGTCACTGTTATATACGGGTCCGTGCTCCTGCTTGTCCAAATATCCGCTGTCATAGCAACTCTCGACTCGTCTCAGATTTGGGACACCTCTTTCCTTATTTCCCGCTTGATGTCATTGGCCTGTCTTGCCACCGACCTCACAATTGTTTGCTTATTAATAGATGGTCAACGGGGAATAAAGGTTCGCATGAAATGAACGAAGGGCGCCGTCTCAGCCAGGTGGTATGGTGCATTAGCGAAACTGACGTACTTGGCCATGTGGGTCACCGCCCTGTTCCATTCTGAGGTCCTAGGGTGCCATGTCTCCAGGTAGGTTTCCAACGATGTACCCAATTTCATCTGCCGGTTGCCCGGAGGTTTACTGAGTTCATCTCGAAGTGCCTCAATACTGAAAACGCTATGTTTGTCTTTCAAATGGTTTGAGGGCCCCGTCCAACTGGCACTGGTCGGGTACTTCTTTCTCGGGTTGTATGACAACACTTTGTATGTCTTGGTAATGCCCCCCCCCCCCCAAACACAACTGGCAAACAGCAATAATGGAACGTGGTCTCTTGTCGGGCCCTGGCACCTCTTCTATATTGAACCCCTCTCTACACTATTCCTTTTGGCCTGGGTCCCCTTTGCGGTGGCATTGTTTGCGGGGTGTCCTCGGCGACCCTTCCTCCAAGGTCGCCACCATACGCATGGACTGCTTTGCTGCAGTTAGTGTTTGCTGTTGCTTGTGTGGAGTCTGCACATCAACAGCCATGGCAAGCAGTTCGGGGGTGGTCAGACACCTTCTCTTGGCCCTGTGCTGTGGCACATCCTCCACCACAACGACACTCGAACTTGCTGATGCACCTCCAAGCGAATCAGTGTCCGCAAAGCTCAACACATCCCTCCCAGCAGGAACATCATGTGCGTCTGGGACTCCTCGCTCAGCAACAAATGCTGCGAGGTCAACACCACCATCGCCGCCAACAGAGCCTGGCGCACACGTCCATTGCCTAAATAACCGAGGCAACATATATTCGATGATGGATTTCAGATGTTACAAGGACGGTCTGAGGACACTTTCTTCCATGAAATAAAGGTAGAAAGGCGTCTCACAACCATGGACTATTCAACGAATGTCACCTTCCTCGCCAGTGGTAGGCGGTACTTGGACTTCACCTCACAATCAGACAAGTTGTTTTGTTAAAAAAAACTAATCCCCATCGGAGGAAGTCTCCGTGTCACTCCCTGTTAGGAGGCCGGAGTCCACGACATTGAACTCCCACCCAACCTGTGAAAAAAAATCGTCTTCAAAGAGTCTTTCTTCCAGGCGTCTTAACGACGGTTGAGTTATTCTACATTTTCTGCTAATAGACTTGTACCCCACCATGTGTTCCCCCCGGTGCAGCACCAAATCTATGATAGCCGCGCACTGACGTGTTTTATAGGCAGCCCGGCGATTCATATCCATTTGTTTGCATTCCTGCCTGCGACGCTTCTGCCATTCTCCCCAAGACGGGGGGGGGGGGGGTCTGTCTCTCGTGTTGTTCCTTTTGGAACCGTGCCCCTTTTGCCCCCCCCAATGCGTTATTAATGTATCCGCTTATGGCGGCTAATCGGGCCTGGTCCTTGGGGGCGAGGTGGTCCTGTATGGGCCGCCACACCCCCGAGGGCAGGCCACCCAACCCCGCTTCTTGTATTTCCTCTAATCTATCTGTTAGAGCTTCCCTATCGCGCTTAACTTCCCAACCACGCGCAGCTTCTATCCGCCGCCTGACTTTCACCCCTGCACGTCTCCTTCCCCCCTTCCTGTTGTGTCTGTGTCGGCGCTTTCCACCATCCTTGTAACGTTGGCCCCTGTTCAAGGGCCACTTCCGACCTAACACAAGAACAGAATACAGTGTTTCCCCAGCCAGGTGATGGCAGATACTGCCACATACTGGTGGTACCACCAAAACAAAGACAATAGGTATTGTAGGGAAATGCAGCACGCCCTGTACAATGCACGGCCCCCTGAAAGGGACGAAGTGCTGAGGTTTCCCCAGCCGGGTGATGGCGGGTACTGCCAAATAATGGTGGTGGCACCTACGCAAAGAAAGACGATGGGTATTGCAGGGACAGTTCGTGCATGCTGTACATTGCACGGCTGCATGGAAGGAACAAACTACCAAGGTTTCCCCAGCCAGGTGATGGCGGGTACTGCCACAAAATGGTCATGCCACATAAGGAAAAATAGGCGATGGGTACTGCAGGGACATACAGCACACCCTGTACAATGCACGGCGAAATAAAAGGAGCAAACTGGGAAGGCTTCCCTAGGCAGCTGATGCCAGGTATTGCCACATATTGGTGGTGGCATCTAAGCAAAGAAAGGCGTTGGGTATTGCAGGACGTGCAACACACCCTGTACAATGCACGGCCACATAAAGGGAACGAATTGCTAAGGTTCCCCAGCCAGGGGACGACGGGTACTACCACAAAATGGTGGTGACACGTAAGGAAAAAAAAGGCGATGGGTATTGCAGCGACACATAACGCACCCTGTACAGTGTGCAGCCAAATAAAAGTAACAAAGTGGTAAGATTTCCCAAGCCAGGTGGCGGCGGGTACTGCCAAATAATGCTGGTGGCATCTAAGCAAAGACGATGGGTATTGCAGCGACAAGTGGTGCACTCTGTGCAATGCATGGCCACATGGAAAGAACGAACTGCCAAGGTTTCCCCAGCCATGTGACGGCGGGTACTGCCACCAACGAGGTGGCTATGCCAGAATGGTGCAGTACCCTACCCACCCACAAACAGCCACAGCCACAGCCGCCAAAAGTCGGCAGCGAAATACGGTTATGCAAGTGTAAACGGCAATCCACTCACCAAGTGAGGGTTCGTCTTGCTGCTCCTCTGCTCTCGCCACCCCCCTCCCGATGGTTTCTGGATCTGCATTGACGCAGCTTGGTGAGGCTGCAACACCAGACACAACGTTAAGTATATGTCCAACTTATATGCAGGACAGTAGGTGCCCAAATGGATGCATGGTTTCCAGCCAGAGGCATTCAAGCCTTGGATTACTAGCCTTAGAATCAAGATTGCGACCGTACCTGACATCCCGCGATGTTGCCTATAGCACCCAGCCACAATAGGCGGCACTCAGGCTTGCTGCACAGAGGTACACGTCCACCGCACCTACACGTCCATCGTGTTCAAGGCGCCCCTGCCTGCTTTCCGTTTCAGCATTGGTAGCGCCTGAGGACTCTGCGAATACAGTAACACAGGTGGTGAGGGTCACAAGCAAAATCCCGGAGTGAAGTCAATCCCTGGCCATGATCTTCCCACGCGGCCATGTGCTACCAGGTTTCCAAAGTCCACACATAATCCGCCCCTCCCCGGGGAGAATTTCCCAGTAAAGCAGGCGGCCTGAAGTAGAAGCCCACACTATGCCCGCGTATCACTCGCCGGATTGAATCCGCCGACACCCAGGTTTTCAAAGTCCACAGATAATCCAAGAACCCCCCCTTTTCAACAACCCCCCGCAGCCCGGAATTCCCCGCCAGAGCAGGCGGTACTGAGGGCGTTGCCCTGGCCACGGGGCGCCGTGAAGCGGGACACCGCGGTATGCTTGTGCATTGCTCGGCGGCTTGAATCCGGCCACGCATAGGTTTCCAGTCCACAAATAATCTGAGTTTCCCCAGCACCCCACTCGGCCCGGAATTTCCCGCCACAGCAGGCGGTACTGAGGATATTGCCCTGGCCACAAGGCAGGATAGCGCACTATGCCTGTGCATCACCGGCGGATTGAATCCGGCCACACATAGGTTTTTGGCCAACAGATCATCCGAGACCCCCTCAACACACACACACACACACCCCTGGCCCCGGAATTTCCCGCCACGGCAGGCGGTACTGAGGGTATTGCCCTGGCTACAAAGCAGGATAGCGCGCTATGCCTGTGCATCACCGGCGGATTGAATCCGGCCACACATAGGTTTTCAGCCAACAGATCATCCGAGACCCCCCCAACACCCTCCACGGCCCGGAATTTCCCGCCACAGCAGGCGGTACTGAGGGCATTGCCCTGGCTACAAAACAGGATAGCGCGCTATGCCTGTGCATCACCGGCGGATTGAATCCGGCCACATATACGTTTTCAGCCAACAGATCATCCAAGACCCCCCCTTCCCCTGCGCGGCCCGGCATTCCCCGCCACTGCAGATGGTACTAAGGGCATTCCCTTGCCTTGCCCATGCTACGGCTTGAAGCAGGAGAGCGCGGTATGCCTCACCTGGTGGGTCCATGAAACAAGCGTGGGGTGGCAGGGGTTGGAGACGGCGGATGGCAACAGGAGGGCAACAAAATATGTGTGCAGTCACAGCCAAGGTCCGTTGTCTGTGGACCCTGGCTGAGCCACACTGGCAATCAACCAGATCCCTAGATTCGGAAATCAGTACTTACTGCATGGGCTCTGCTGTCATCCGCTAATTCGGTACACACGTCCGCTGTCATCCACTAAATTAGCGGATGGGGTATGTGGCTTCCGGTCCATAAGAGAATATCTGTTAACACCCAAGCAGAATCCGCAAAGTCCGCTAATTGGGGCCAGCCGTCCGCTGCCATCCGTACCACGTCAGCAACAGAGAAGCGGGGTCCGCTAAATTAACGGATATTAATGGACGGCAACCCCCATCCACTATTAATGGATCCGGGTGGCCACCTCTACTCCATTGAGGTTTTGAGTGGGATACCAACACCAAGTTATGGATATTGATGTGACACAGACCCCAAGAGAGGGGTTTAGATATCAATAGAGAGATGATACTAACACCGGGTACATTCAGTATAGCACGAGTCAACTCAAGATTTGTAGACTGACTATACCTTGTTGCACTATGCTACACAAGGAGGAGTTTGGGTCAACCACCAGCCGCTTTTTGGATGCCAAAGTCATGCAGGTCCATAAGCTCCAAATGCTGCAACTTAATTGTGGATGACAGTGCACAGCACTGATGCTGCAAGCTCGCCAGCATCCAGGGCTCTGGTGTCTCCTTATGCTACAATGAAATCTCCTTCCTTTTAGGGGGCAGTGCGCAAGCCATCATGCATTGAGAGACAAGAAATGTGAGTGCAAGATGCGGGTCATGAAAATTTGACTTTGTGTGATATGGTTGCCTTGATTCTATGCAGTTATGTTGTTTCTATGGGTGCATTTATGGGTTTCTATACGAAAGGGGATAAAAATGCATATCTATATAGATACGGTCAATGTGTATGTTGTGGTGTTTATAGTAACATTCCTATTACTTCTCAGCGTTTCATCAAGCAGTCATTGTATACATTTGTTGCATATGCCCAAAACAATAAAAGAGGGGTTTATGTGATGCGTAGGTAATGATTGTTATAGGTTTGTATGATAAAATGGATCTAGTATGCTTTTGCTAGCCACATGCATGGAGCAAAAAATACATGTACTTCTTAATGTTGATATATACACTTGCTATGGGGTGGGTTGCAATAGGCGACTATCTATCAACAATATTAAGTAGCAATTCCAAACCTACATAAACTCAGGCCAATCGCCACCTTCTATATCATGCATACACAATCGGCCAATTATTGCAATCTAACTCTGTATCAAGTTCGTTTCAAATTCCTCCAAATTGTGATTGCTCAACCTTGTTTAGCAATAATATATAGACTTCTAAAACCAATAAAACCAAACAATGTAAAACACGTTATGTTGTTGATTGCAAAGGCCCACCATAACATCAAAATAGCTTGGTGGCCTCACTTGGTCCTCTTGAGTGTTGTTTTTTTATTTATGAGTCCAGTTGTTATGCACATAAGCTTCACATGGGGGACGCCCTACTAAGGTCTCCTAATGTGCGGGACACCATACCTAGGATATGGTAACATCCCTTAGACCGGACCATATAGTATATTATGATATGGGAGTAGGTCGGGGTTGTCCCGCTTAGGTCCACGTAAGGACCTGGGTACCTGGCAAGGTGGGTCCATAGCTTAACGAGAATAGGTGCCCCACACCAAGAATGATCATGTATCAGTTGGTTTGGGAACCACTTGGGGGTGGCTTGCCCGCTTCCCTTGCACAAGGAGAGGACAACGCATGGAGACACCTTCCCCAGCCTCCACTATAGAGGCCGAAAAAGTCAATCCTACAACTCATGAGGGCCCGGCCATTGAGGGGGCCGAAGCAATAGCCAGAGATGGCGAGCCAGCAGAGGAGGCTGGTGATGTGGTAGCATCCCGAGAGGGACCATCGGAAGCTGAGGGTGCAGTCTGAGAGGACACAACAAAGGATCAACTAGTTAAGCGCAAGCACAAGACTGGCTGATGGAGGAAGCAGGGGAGGTCCCCACGCTGGCGGCGGAGCCCGACACCATGGAAGCATTTCTCCAAGCTCCTAAAATGATGAAGCTATTGGAGAAGATGGCGGCAACTATGGCCGCCAAGGCACAGGAGACATGCGATTGGGAAATGGCGGCCTTGATTGTGTGCCTAGAGATCGAGATTGCCGCAGCTCAGAAGGAGTGCACTGCAGTGAGGTGGCCATGAAGAAGGCCAAGGAATAGAGCAAGGGGGCTGAAGCAGAGAGGGCTTCCACACAAGAGCAGATGGTTGTCCTAAGTGGCCATCTGTTGAAGCAAAAGTAGTGGGCATGCGAGGTGGAGGAGCAAACCTCGCTCAAGCCTATGTAGCCCAAGAGGGCATCCAGTCCGATAGAGCCATGGCCAGCCCTCTAGAGCATTCCAGAAGGTTTTGGGGAGCGAAAGACTATACGTCATCTTGGGGCAAAGCGGAAGAGCCCCACTATAGGTGAGCTCTTCCCGCAACCTGAGCAAGGCCTCCAAGTAGGCCTATTGGCCAAATTCCAAGAACCTCGGGTTAGATCATAGGTGTATGCTAAGACACCTAGTGATGGTGAGCAACCTAGCAGGGACCCCTTAATGGAGAGTGCCTATAGGGTATGTGACCCAAGCCTTAGCAGACCTTAGAGCCCCACATGGAGCCCGCATAAGCCAGTGTTACCAGAATAGGGTCCAGAGGAGGATGCTTGTGTGTTGGAGTTTGAGCCAAACCCTGCATCATAGTACAATAGGCCACGGGAATGCCAAGTATTGTGGACAAAGTTTCATAGCATGAGACTTGCCGATCTGGACAAAGGCTAGAAAATAGCCTTGGAGAGGTTTGCCATGCACCTCACCACCGCAAAATTGATCAAAAATCAGCGGTGGTATGGGCCAGGCATGGTAGATCAAATTACCAGGTGTAAGGGCAAGGCCCAGAATATTGTACATTAAAATCATGGGGTGTTGTATATTATAGGCATTGGATATTGTATATTTAAGAACTCTTTGCAAATGCTATATAATAGGGTTTACTAAGAGCGACTGGACTGGGCATGGATAAATAAATGAAGGGGAAAGGCGCCGTGTTGGTTAATACAGTGGGGGATGGTCCCGGGAACCAACGGGTCAGTGAGACGAACGGACAAGGGACGGGAGTTCAAAATACGAACTGGGCGGGTATGCCAGAAATAGGGTAACTCACCCAATTTCTGGTATAACCCTTGGGATGCCTTGGATGGGGGGTATAAATGACACGGGGGGTGTAAATGTCTTGGGACACCAAAAACACTTTTGTAATCAAAAGTTGCACCGAGCACGCTGCCGACCGGTCCCTGACTCGAACGGAGAATATGGGCCGTGTCCCATCCGACCAAAAGGGGCTTCCACCCCTTACACGAGGGGCAATCCCGACTGGCCAGAAAAGCTGGCCTTTGTGCTCATAAGCCCTGGGATCCCTTTGCATAGGGATATGTCCAAAAGGGTGCAAGTGCACTGTATGGAGAAGGAATAGCAGCATGCTTGCAGCCGGGAATGGTATGCTCGTGGGCAGCACTTGGATGAGTGCAAGGCCCATCGTGACCAGTGTCGTACAAAGTAGAAAGCTTTTAGATGGGAATGGGGTAAGCAATTAAATCCCGAGAAATACAAATAGGAGTAGGCACGGAAACGCCAACGCAAAGTTGAGGCTTATCGTTTCCTTTATGCAGGCAGTAGCAAGAAGGCACAATGGGTTGATTCCACAACTTTACACGAGTTGGATCCCGCTGTATAGGCACAGGTCTTGAAGTAGGTTGGGAAAGCACCGGCTGGTCCATTGGTGGGCAGGACCCCTCAATGGGCAGCAACGACTTGCAAGGCAGCCCCATGGGCAGACGAGCCAAGCAGTGGAGATAGCAAGGCCAATGCACCCACTGCATTTAGTGCGAAGCAGCCTTTTGAAAGGCCGTGTAGCCCAAGGGGGCAAAGAAGGGAAATCCAGGTAAAATCCTTGGTGCAGCTCTTAAGGAGTAGATATCACATGTCCGTGATGTTGTTTATCCAGGCAATCCCATTCCTCAAGAGAGGAAGGAGACGTGCGGCCTCGTTAACAGGCAAGAAACAACCCTGGAGAAGGTAGCCTTAGATAAGGCCCGGGCAGATGCTGATCAGAAGGCCTAGCTACTCACTGCACTGGGTAAGGAGGAGTTTACTAAATACCTCAAGTTTAAGGAGGCATAGCGAATGGGTTAGCAAGCCCTATCAGATAAGAGTAGTGTAGGTCAGAAAACCCAGGAGATCAAATATACCATGGGTAAACCTGACCCGGCAGCCAAATGGAGAAGGGGTCCATATAGGATTTGGGAGGCACGCGGGAAGCAACAGGGGGCCTGCCTTAGTCATACACCCTCCAGCCATGCATAATATACATGGCTATTGGGATATGCTAAGGGCTTTCCATCATAGGCACTTCGGTGTTGATTACAAAGGATACTATTACCGTGCAGGTGGAAAAGCACCCTACAGGGCCACAATGCACCCTAGCGCCCTTTGCAGGATTTTGGCACGGCTGCACCCCATATTCGAGGCACAACAAAAAAAATTGAAGATCCATGTGTTAGATATTCAAGAGGTAGCCACAGAGTGGCAGGCAATTCAGAATACAGGTAACAAATTCCTAAATGAGGGAACGGATCCTGCATAGGTTGTTTTGAGAGTGCCAATTCCAAGGGCACCTTTAACAGCGCAGGCACCTACCTAACCCTTTACGATAAGGAGACCAGCTCCAGGGCTAGCACAGCAGTAGCCTTATACAATGCAATAGAAAATTCAGAGGTTGCAGGTATTGTCACCATTTAGCCTAGGTCCGCAGCAACCTCAGCAAGTCTTTCCTGGGCAACCACAGCCGCCACCAGCACTACCAGGACAATAGTTTTAGTAGCCTTTCTTGGCCCCACAATAGCCACCAATGGCACAACAGCCACCAGTGGTACTACAGCAACGGCTAATGCAACCAATTTAGTCATTGCTGCTAGCTCCCATGAATACCGCAGTAGTTCGATTCCTCTCAGCAACCGGCTTATGGCAAAGAGCAGCCCATAGTGATGCCAGGGCGGCCAACTGGTCCAACCCATTAGTTCAGCAATCTTGGCATGTTCCCGCAGCCTCTACAGCCAGAGTAGAAGGAGCTGCTATTCGGGATCCAGGAAGGACCGAGCTATATGCAGGCACTTGTGCCACTCCATCATGAGTATGTTACTCCTGTGGGGGTAGGACCCCACATGGCAGCGGAAGGACTGCTACCGCCACTAGCTGACTATGACCCCATGGGCCTAGGCTACCAGAGTTTGGGTTAGGGGTATCTAGCAGATGCATAGAAGGTGCCTTATACTCCTATCTACATTCTGCCCAGGAGGGAATTGCAGGTGAACATACCTAAGATGGGCAACCAAGGCATTAAACCCTCTAAATGAAATAAAGACAAGCAGGCTTTAGCAAAGTGGTTGCAAGAAATTATTATGTATTTTAAGGTGACTGTTGCACCCTGGAGTCAATGGGGATGGGTAGCATTGGATACTCTTGAAGAGTAAGTGAAGCATAGCTTCCTTGCACAATTGGGGTACTTATGGGGAGTTATAATAGATGTAGAAGTGCTCTGCTAGCTAGACTTTCAATTATTATGGGAACAGTTAAAGTATGGTATGGAGACACTTTACAAAGACAGGGACCTCAGGTCCCAATATATTAGATACATGCAGCTGCTTAAACAAATGTTTCTCAAATGTGAGAAGGAACTCGATGACTTCTCCAAGCTGCACATGTTATACATATTGTATAAGTAAAAAAGTTCGTGCAGGAAAAAGTTTGTGCATTTTGCGCTCGAGCAACTATGCAAACTTTTTCCCACGTGAACATTTTGCCCCCGCGAACTTTTTCGCCCACGAACTTTTCGGCCTCCTCCCAAATGGGTCGGGCACTTCCCACGCTTTGGCCCGTTGGCCTTGCACAATGATAACTACCCCGTGCGGCCATCTTTTGATGAGCAGCGACTGCCCCGAAGAAGTCGTGAGCTGGCCAGCAGATTGCTTGCGCCGGTGGCCATCGTCCAGCCAAATCTTGGCTGCAAGGAGGTGCCATCTCCTTGACCAGACGGCTCTATTCTCTTCCCAATTGCTAATCCTGCAAAAGCCTAGCTTGAGCCCCGTCCAGTGATTGCCTCGAAAGAGCTCTGAGTTGGCCGGCAGATCGCTCATGCCAGATCGATCGCTGGTGGCCATTGGCTAGCCGGATCTTTGCAGTAAGGAGGTGCCATCTCCCTGACCAGGCTGCTCGTGCTATCCGTCTGCAGTAGCCAGGGGGTCAGGACAGCGGCCGGGGGATGGCGCAGCACAATAAAAAATGGCGCCACCCCTGGCAAAAGTCAAGGGCGGCAGGAACCCGGTTCCGCAATGTTCGCGCGGCAAAAATTTTCATGGGCGAAAAAAGTTCGCAGCGGAAAAAAGTGCACGCACCGATGAGTGCACGAACTTTTTTCTGCGTGAACTTTTCCACGCAAAAGTACAGAAAATTTTTTTTGCACGAACTTTTTTACTTATACAATAGGGTTATGGCCCGATATCAAGTGACAATGCTTGTTAAATAAAGACGATGAGTAGTGGTCATCATACACAAGCATTCGGGTTCATTTGTATAAAGTGGGACCTATATATGACCAAGAATATAGGTCATATGGCTCACATCTTTCTAGCAGCCAAAACAGCAAAGGCAATACAAGCAATAACCTTAGACCAAATAAAACCATCCGCAAGCATCATGCTTTGTGGGTTGACAATAGGGGTAGACCCATTCTCCCTACAAATTAAAGGTTCATAATGTGCAAGTCCAAAGAACTCACAATATTGATATGCAGGGGGGACGCCATTGCCATAAAAACCATGAGCTTGAGCCCATTAAGTTTGTTTGCAATCCCATGGAGGGGCAAGTCGTCATGAGTTAGTCACAACTGCGTGACTTGATAGTATGGAGGTGTTTAAGAGGGTTGGAAAGTGTTTTAGGTGTTTCAAGCCCTTCCATGCTAGACACCTCTCAGATGGCACATACACCGGTAGCAGCAAAATTGCCACGCATGAAGGTAAGCACCCCGTAACAAAAGAAATGGAGTAAAACTATGGGTGTTGTGAATGCAATATATGAAAAAGTGCAGAAGCATAATATTAACAATATGTTGATTAGTGTTACACACCCAGTGAACAACAGTTGTTACTGTCATACAATTGCACTTATTGTTTCTATACATAAATTGTGTAAATTAAAGCATTTGTTGAGTCAAAAGCACGGGTTGAACTCCACGAGTTATACAGACTCAACAGCCCGAGAGGCTTAATCGCATCATTCAGACCGCATGATCAACACTACACATTTCAAACATATCCAGTCACTAGTATCTCACCAGTTTATGTTGCATGCTTATGCAAACCCAAAGGGGGATAATGCTCTGTGCGAGCAATACTGCTCAACTGCAAACAACTTTTAACTAAGCCATTGCAGAATGAGTTTGTATGGATTAATCCACCATCCCAGAATGCGATTCCATTCTTGGAACACTATTTCATAGAACGTGACAATACTCTTGACAAAATTGAAGTTTGTATCCTTTTGCTAGCGTAGCATTGTTTTACAGAACGCCCACGACTACATAAAATATGCATCTTGGTGCATTACCCAAAGGGTACTAAATTGTTTATATAGCCAACAACTGACCACACATATCATGTAGCAATGGCTGGTATTCCTTGACTAGTGAATGTTTATTATGAACCCCTTATGGGAGCAACGGCACATTGCATATGAGGTGTTTCTATGGATCAATCTCAATTGAATTTCACAGGCTGCATAGATCAATAACCTAAATCCGTTCTCTTTAATACCTGTGCAACTAGAGCAACCTACGTCAATCCAACTTGTTGTTATTATTTAGGGTTAAAGCCTAAGCAGCCCCATTTAGCATCTAATCAACAATTATATCAAATGCACTATTTACAGCGGTTTGCTCACGCCACTCAGCGTATCACGGTCCCTGCAGAGTTCTCCACACCCCCAAGTGGTATAACTAACTCTACTGAAGTAGAGGTTCTCCTTACTGATGGTGCCTCACTCCCTTCTCTGGGAGTTGTGGATGTTTGTTTAGTTATTCAAGACTATAAGGAAACCGTCCATTGTGTTGTGATTGACCTAGCTAGTGACTATGATATCATTCTTGGTAATAACTGGCTTTTTAAGCATGCTGGTGTTATTGATTATTGTCACAGTTATATCTGAGTGGTTTCTTGTGGTCATGAGATCACCCTTCAGACCACTTTGGGTGCTCACAACCTGGTATGGTTTTCGGTTTGATGCAAGCGATGCACCTACTGCGGTGCCCAATTTGGCCCGGATGGGCCTCCTCCGCCGGATAACCAGTGGGCGGTTTGCGGCGCTCACTTCTTCGGGGTGCGCAGTGTGGGCCCAGGCCTATAGAACGGTTGGGCACGGGGCAGCCATATACGCTATGGGTGCGCGGCATGGTGCGGCTCATGGGCGCAGCTGCGGGGTGTGCAGAGTGGGCGAGAGAAATAGAATATAGTATAACAGGTGGCCACCCCTTTGTGGGGGTGGCCCCCACACGGATCACGTGATAATATGGCCGTTGGCCCATATGATTATATCTCATCCCCTAATATGGTTTGGCAGAGGGGGTCTTAAGTACTAGTAGTGTATCTATCAATAACTCCTCTACCACTAACCCAATGGAGGTGGCTCAAGAGCCTATGAGCTTCTAATGAAGTCTACTATTATATAATATTGAATTATTATAATGTTTATTGTACTTTAGCCTCCCAAGAACTCAATTACTAGAGAAACATACTACCCCCTGTGCTTTACACCACAAAACCTATTGCAGCCAATGTTGGGCACTTCTCAAGCCCCTGCGGTGCACCACTATTTGGGTCACTTATGTTCCTCGGGTTATGCTTAGTGGGCCTACCAACGGGGTTCTTCTCTCCATTTAGTTTGAGTTTGCTGGGCCGGCAATCTCCTTGTGGGGGATGCACCAGGCCCTTCGGCCATCACAAACTCGCCAGCCAACATAGATTATGTGACCACTATACGTTCTCATATAATGGACCTTGTTAAGATCGATGCACTTTTGGAGGAATATAAAAACCTTTGTCCTAAAGAGTTACCTGAAGGACTCCCTCCAGATCGAGGGGTCACTCTAACTATCCCATTAGAAGAAAGAACAAAGTTGGTAAATCGACCGGCATTCTAGTACAGTCTAAAGAAAATAGACGAGATACAAGAGCACGTAGACTAACTCCTTCAGAAGGGTCTTATTATAGAAAGTAGCAACCCTTTTAGGGCCCCAATACTATTTGTACCTAAGCCAAATGGCACCCTCCAAATGTGTGTTGACTACGGGGCACTGAATAAGGCTATTATCAAAAACAAGTGGCCGGTACCTCGTATCGATACCCTTTTGGATCAGTTGCAAGGGGCCAAAGTCTTCTTGGTTATTGACTTGCAATAAAGGTATTACCAACTCTATATCAATAAGGTGGATTGTGCCAAGACAACGCTTGTCACCTTGCTAGGGCTATATGAGCTTAAGTTACTCCCCTTTGGACTAGCAAATATACCCACAATATTCTAGTAGACGATGCACCATATATTTAATGACCAAATTGGCAAACACATCTTAGCATATTTGGATGATATACTCGTGTTTAGCCAGACTGCTGAGGAACACTTGCAACACCTTAGACAAGTGTTAGAGGTGTTATGGCAATAGAAGTTATATTGTTGTCTATACAAATGTCAGTTTAACAAGGAGGAGATCTCCCACTTGGGACACATTGTATCCCAAGAAAGTATGAAGCTATACCCGGAAGGGATTGAGAAAGTTAAAAATTGGCCAGTACCATAGTGCGTGAAGCACATTGAACAATTCTTAGGATTGGCAAACTATTTTCAAAGTTTATTCAGAGCTCTTTGAAGATGGCCACTGCACTGACCGGCTTGACTAAGAAAAATAACAAGTGGGGGTGGACCGCATAATGTCAATCGATATTTGAGCATATAAAGAAGCGTTTAACAATAACCCCATTGCTCAAAATGCTGGATCCCAGCAGGCCCTTCGAGATCATTGCAGACGTATCCCAGACCATTGTGGGAGTGGTCCTAATACATGATAATCATTCAATTTGTTACACTAGTAGAAAGTTCGTCCCCACAGAGCTGAACTACAACATGACAGATCAAGAAGCATTAGCTTCTATGCATGCCGCCTAGTTGTGGAGATGTTACCTAGAGGGTACATATTCAAACTGGCTATGGATCTTTGCCCACTAACTTACTTAAAGTCTAGCCACAATTCAGCAGGCGACAAGCCAGATGGTTAGAAATATTGCAACAATTTGACTTTGACTGGGAATACCACCCAGAGGGAAAGAATGTGGTTGATCCACTCTCTTGCATTCCTCCAGCACTTAATGAATAGGAGGGTAGGAGGAAAAGTCAATTGGCTATTTGTGGTTTATGGGCAATACACAAAAGGAGAAAAGATAAAAAAACCAAAAGGAATGGTGGATGTTGAGGATTTAGCCTCAAAAATCCAACGAGCTTATTACCAAGATCCCCAGTTGGAGTCTACAAAATAACAACAAGAATTGCGTTGTACAAACGGCCTCTGACTTAGAGGCGAGCAGGTATATATCCCAGCAAGTCCAAAGACTGAAATCTACTAGTTGGCACATGACCACCTAAGTGCTGGGCACTTTGGTCAAGCCAGGACCCTGGACTTAGTCCAGCGGTATTATTAGTGGCCAAGAATGTGACAAGAGGTGCAATTGTATGTTGGCACCTACCTGGTTTGTCAATAGGCTATGTATTCTCCTCAAAAGACCCCAGGCTTATTACAACCACTGGGCATTCCTGAGGAATTATGGTGATACAACGAAGTTAGTGGTATGGGGCGCCTATCCTCTTTAAGCCTTGCTGGGCACCTTGCTGGGCACCTTCTTGAGGCACTGTAACATGGGGTTGACACTGACTGTGCCAGTAGAATAAAGTCCGGTTGGGGTGGTGTTACCATATCTTGGGTAGGGCGTCCCCTACACCAAGAGGCCAGTAGTAGGGCGTCCCCCATATCAAGCCAATGTGCATAATATTTTGTCCCCCTCAGGGAAGTGGGACGTCCCTGTCCTAGTGTGTAGATATAGGAGTAGATGCATGTATAGCTCACAAGCTTGTTGTATGTGGCAACTAGATGTGCATCACGTCACATGCCCAGGGAAACATATCATATAAACAAACAACTATTGAAGAGAAAGAGTGGTTGTTGTATGGAAAATGGTTCTGCGGACAACCCTTATTAAAACTCTTCCTTCAGCTTACCAGCTGGAAAGTTCATGCTATTATCTAATGTGTAAAATTTTCTACTCTATAACCTCCCGGCTTGCTCATATCCAAGAAATGTTTAGGACATACAAGGATCACCCTGCACATCCCCCTGCGCGACCTCCTTGGGCCATCCACCTACAACCACAACCACGCTGGGTGTAGCCCGGGTTTTGCCCTCTACCCTGACCATGGCCTACTACGGACATAAATGGCCCATCACCCTGTATCCTCTTGCCACTCATGATGGCGATGGGTATGGCGTTCATATGGCCATACTATGAATGGGACCGGTTTCCTTGATAATCGGTGTTCTTTTGCACCCAACACAGGAGTGCCTGCCATATACAGAAAAACAAACATGCTCACGTTAATATGCACATCTTGTACTGTAACCAATTTGCACATTTGCAATAGGACTTTTACTATTCTCAAATGTTTGAACCAAATCCTGTGTATTGGCAACTGCTTTTGCTAATTCTCAGTTGTTATGTTCATGGCCATAACCCAGCCATTCGATGAGGTACTCTACTGAGTCCTATCTACGGCCACGTTTTTTAATCCTCTTATTAAGGATACGTTCGACCTCATATTCTAGCTCCCCCTTAATCTAAATAGGGATTGGTGCTGGTTGTACCCTGCCACTAGCTTTATAAGGCTTGAGTTTTGATATATAAAAGACCAAATGTATCTTAATCACGCTTTCTGGGAGTTCTAGTCGATATACAACAGAATCTATCTGTGGTCGAGGATGGTGAAGGGCCCAATCCACTTCGGTAATAATTTCCGAGTTTCAGGGTGCTTAAGGGTAATATGTTGCATTGAAAAAACTCACTTACATGCAAATTGATAGATAGCTTTTAGTATTAATATTTAAAAATGGAAAATTGGTGTTTTTGCCAATTTTCCATTATCAAGTGAAGTTGTTGTGCCAATTTTCCATTTAGAGCATGATAAGTGACGCCATCCAGAATTGCAAAATGGATTTCTGGCCTCCAAATTTCCAAATTGTATTTTTACTCACCTTGGGGATGAGCGATCTAAGTGTGGTTTTTGGGGAGCCAGGAGGTGGGTGACCTCACGGCAGTCAGGCATGACGCATTATGAGGACGGGTGGTAGGCTGGGGTCGCGCGGGGAAGGCGTTGCTAGAGGCATCAATACAGGGCATGTGGGAAGGGGCCAAGGTATGGGAGCATGGGGGAGGCACAGCGTAGGAGGCGCGGAGTGGGAGGGGAGGTTGAGGCAGAGGGTGGGCGATGTTTAGGTGGAAAAGGGCAACGGCTTTGGAATTGGCAGTTCGTTGTGGCATCACTTGCTGCAAAGGTGTGCAGGATTGTGGGTAGACGGGGCAAAATGATAGTGAGTGCAGCAAGTGGTACGTTCAAAAAGTGATCGGGTGAAGCTAGGAGTGCAAAATGGCAAGCTAGGCCTATCAAAACTGGCCCCTAGTGAATTGCGCAGGGGCGCCAAGGGTGGCGCGATCCATGCAGTCAACAACTGCAAGTGTGGCACCTTGCAGGCGGCCATGCATACCATTCCCAGCCGTAGCGATTGGCAGCAACGGGGACAAAGAGGGGGTGGGTGGAGGCAATAGAATGTGGCTGGGGTTGAGGCGGTGGCGAGGCTGGAGAGAGATGGAGATCGAGAGGTGGCACGCAGTAGCAAGGAAGGTGGATGGCTGGAGTGGCAATGAGTGGATGGCTAACGAGCACAATCGGCAGAGCAGGCGGCAAAGCGCAGGGGAGGCTAGCTAGAGGTGGCATTGCAGAAACGGGTTGTTAGAATTGGCAGGGATGGTGCGGGAGCTATGCCCTCAGGAGGGGAGGCGGGGCCCCCGTTGCGGTGGAAGCATGGAGCGGCGAGGCAGAGGGCAACAGCAACGGCACAAGGGAGGTCGAGGTGGTTGGATCTGGCGAGGGGCCCCTGCGGGAATGGCTGGCCATCAAGGTCGGCTTTGGGGCAGGGACCTCGGGGGGGGGGACATAAGTGGCGAAAGTTGCCAGTAGCAAAACTGACCCCTCGCCATGTATCCATTGGATATACGGCGGGTGCCGCGTTGCCACTGGCAAAACAGTACCCATGGTGAGTGGCCCATGGGTGGCAGCCATTTTGTCTAAAGACAATTGGTCTAACGGACAACTGGTCTAAGGACATTATATCTAATGAACAACTCGTCTAAAATTATGTTAACCTAAGTTGACTTGCTCATATCCGTATTGCACCTATAGCCTGTGGCCTTAGGGCCCTCACCCGTTTGAATGCATTCCCCTAAAACCAAAAACCAACTCACTCACATCTACATTCTCAAGCTCAAGCTGGTGACCTGAGGGCCCTCACCCGTTTAGCGCATTCCCCTAAACTCAAAACCCATCTCACTCACATCTGCATTCCAGCCGAATCTGTTGCACCAAAAAGGTATGTTATATGTTCTTATGGTGATGAAACAAAAACTATTGCTTGCGCATTGCAGTTTAGCTTTTTGTCCATGAATCAATTCCCATTGTGGACTGCGGTCACATTGGCCTGCCTCTCCTGTCAAGCCGCCTTCTTGCCTTAGAGGATCTGCTTGCTCCCTTGCCGCCAATTGGCGCTGCCATTCGGTTGGCTCTCCCGTTGATTCACCTTTGCGGTTTGGAGACATATCTGCCAGTCGACTCTCCCTTTTGCCACCTGCCCCCATCGATCTATTATTGCATGTTGGAGGATCTGCCAATCGGCGCTGACGTTCGGCCACCCCTCCCGTCGATCCACCTCCATGCCCTGTAGAATCTCCGCTTTCCTAACTAGCTGCCAATCGATGTCCCACACAGTGCCACACATGCCAAATATGTGCCTGGACCGGTGCTCACCTTCTTGTGCTATCCCGCCCCCTATGCGGCGTCAGGAACATGCCCAAGAACCAGTTCAGAATGCAGCCCGCCATAAATAGAATGAAATGTAATTGTAGCTTAAATGCACTTGATGGGCACTGCTTAGACGAGTTGACTCAACTCATCTAAAGACAACCTGTCTAATGCAAAGATAGAGTCAATGTTGAAATTGACTTCACCATAGAGCACTTGAACACACGCAATAACTTTGAAAATGGCTGGTATTGTATACCGAAAAATTTTTGCGGAGAAAAAATTTCACGTATTTCACGGGAAAAAAATTTTGCAGAGAAATATTTTCGTGCACTCGTCGCTGCGCGAAAATTTTTCTCCCACGAACTTTTTTCCCCGCAAAAATTTCTGCCGCGCGAACATTGTCGCTGTGCGGCCTTTGCGGGTGGGGTACCAGCGGGTGCCCCCCCCGGCTGTAGCCCGCTCGAAGGCCCAGCAAACTGAGGGTCCTTTGGCATAGTGGGCGACCAGCAGGGCCTGCCCGAGTGGCCACCCATGAAGCCTTGGAGGAGCGCCCGGATTGGCGCCTCATGGCCGCCCATTCGCGCCGCCCGCGGTGGCCTAGGATGGGCCCCGCCGGTGGCCCGGGTGGGCACCAGCCCGAGGAGCAAGATGCGCCGCAAGATAAGCGCCTCACGGGCGCAAAATCACACTGCCCGCGCTGCCTTGAATTGCCCCGGTCGGTGGCGCGAATGGCCAGTCGATAGGTGCGATAGGCGCGACAGGCGCACCCTCATTCGCTTGCCCATTTGTGCCCTCCGCGGTGGCCTAGAACGGCCTCCGTAGGCGACGCGAATGGGCGCCCACAAAGCGCTAGAGGCGCAACAGGAATGGCGCCTTGCAGGCGCCCATTCCTATCACCCCTGGTCGCCTAAAATGGCACCCGCCGATGGTGGGAATGGGTGCCCATGAGAGGCGACATGCGCAGCAGCATTCGCACCGCATCCGGAGCCACACTGTGGGCCGTCCCCAGGGCGTGCTCCTTGTGCGTTCGACGGGCTCGATGCAAGCACAGATTTGGTCGCCGATCGCTTGGCAAGCCACACTGCGCCTGTGCCCTCGAAATGCTCCCAAAAACTTGTGGGCTCCATGAAGACTCGGCCAGCCGATGGCCACTGCCCTGCAAGCCCCCCGCTGGCTAGTTCAGGGCTTCTTTGCCACTCGGTGGGGGCCACACGCTGCAGCGCAAAGCCAAGAGGTCAAACTGCGCGCCCAATGCCTGACCCACCCCTAAGGGGTGCTGAAAAGTTCACGGGCGAAAAAAGTTTGCGGGACCAAAATTTTCGCGGAGAAATATTTTTGTGCACTGGCTCGACCGCGAAATGCGCGAAAATTTTTCTCCCACAGAAAATTTTTGGTATACAGTATTTATAACAAAGAAGTTTGTGTCATTGGTACACAACCAACCAGTGGCCGCGTTTAGGGTGGATCACTCATTAGACAAGTTGTCCTTAGACCAAATATCCTTAGACCACTTGTCTGTTAGACAAGTTGTCTTTAGACAAATGAGCTGGACACCGCGGCCCACCAGTTTTGCTTGTGGCAATAAGGCCCCCGCCGTGCTCCAACCATAGTATATGTTGCAATGCAAATTTGTATTAGAAAGATTTTACAACGAACCTACATACACATCTATTTATATTGTATCTACATCTTAGCCATTCATGACTACTCTACTGGCACATTATCGGTTTGTCCCCCCTCCATATCCCCACTTGACATTCTTGCAATGAGAGCACCTTGCAGCCCATTGTGCAACCCCACTGGTGCCCCTTCCCACTTGTAGTGCTAAGGGGGGAAGCCCACATATTGCTCATATGTATTCGCCGTAGTATGTATGCATAGCATGTGTCACCTGTTAGTGCATGTGTCCCTCTGAATGGCTACTTTGTTTGTTGCTGATTCTCCATTTTGCCATTTGTTTTTGCCAATTTTCTATTTCAGCTATTTTCTCTAATATTTGGCAGTTTTTCTATTTTGTATATTGTTGGGTTGCTTCAATGCCGAATTTCCAAAACCCCAAATTTTGCATGCACTTGCCGGTTTTCCATTTCCTTTGTTCTCTATTCTTTTTGATTTTGCCCTTTTTCCTATATTTGCTTTCTCATTTTGCCAATTTCCATTATCATTTTTTTTCCATTTCACTTTTTTGGCCAAATTTTCATATTGCATTTTCAAGGTTTTTAAAATGCTCGTTTGTCAATTTGCATGTAAGCGAGTTAGAAGGATATCATCTTCTTTATCAAATGACACATCCCTCCGATGGCGGTGAGCATGCTTTGATTGCCTGTCTTATACTTTCTCTAAGCACGCCCTTGCCTCTTTCAATGCTGATTGGATACAGTGATCAAATCCTATCGCAGCTGGTAATCCCTCCACAAAGAGTGTACTAGTATGCCTTAAACAAGGTTGTTGTGCTCTATCAGTGGCCACTACCAAGCTGCTAGCATTCAAATTGTCATAGCCTTTCAACGGCTTCCAAATTTGCACCCCAAGAGCTAAGGGACTCTTTGGGTGTTGACCATAGTTTAAATAAAATGGGGTCTCTTGGATTGAAATGTTTTTTGTGTTGTTCATCGCAAACTTGGCCATAGCTATTAGTTCATCCCACATAGCCTGATCGGCATGTGCATAACTGTGTAAGTAATCCTCCACAACCCGATTCATAATTTCGGTATGGCCATCCATCTGTGGATGGTACGCAGTGCTCATGTTGAGCTATATTTTCAACCTTTCAGCCAAGTATCTATAAAACCTAGAAGTGAATTGAACATCTCTATCAAATGCTATTGTGAAGGGGAGACCATCGTGCTTGATGACATGTTGCACCAATAGGTATATTGCTCCTTCTGCGGAGACTTCAGTCGTGGTGGCTGCAATGCGCACCATTTTGGTCAGTCTATTGATGAACACGACGATGGCATCATGACCACCCTTAGTTTTTGGCAGTTGCATAATGAAATCCATAGACAATTTAGTCTATGGTTCCTCAAGAATCCCCAATGGTTGTAACAAGCCTAGGGTTTTTTAACAAGAATATTTTGCCTGTTGACAAACAAGGCAAGTGTCAATATATAGTTGCACCTCTCATCATATTCCTAGCCACCAGTAGTACCGCTAGACCAAGTCCAAAGTTTTGGCTTGACTAAAGGGTCCCGCACTTGGATAGTCATGAGCCAATTGGCAAATTTCAGTCCTTAGACTTACTGGTATATATATACTTGCTCACCTCTCAACCAAAGACCGTTTGTGTTATGCGGTTCCTACTGTTGTTTCACAGACTCAAGTTGGGGATCTTGGCGATAGGCCTAATGGATCCTTGAGGCTAAATCCTTTGCCTCTACCATTCTTTTTGACTTTTTGTCTTTGCCCCGCTTGTGTAATGCCCTTAAGCCATATACAACTAGTTGGCATTTCCTCTTGGCCTCCCGCTCACCAGTTATTGGAGGAATGCAAGAGAGTGGATCAGCCTGATTATTCTTTCACCCTGTGCGATATTCCCAGTCAAAGTCAAATTGCTATAGTATTTCTGACCATCTAACTTGTCGCCTACTCAATTGTGGCTATGACTTTAAATAAGTGAATGGGCAATGATCTGTCACTAGTTTAAAGTGTGTACCCTTGAGGTAATATCTCCATAACTAGATGGCTTGCACAGAAGCTAATGCCTCCTGGTCTACCATGCTGTAGTTCAACTCTGCCAGGAGGAATTTTCTGGTTGCATAACAAATTGAATGATTATTCTACATGAGTACTGCTCCCACAACAGCTTGGGATGCGTCTGCAATGACCTCAAATAGCCTGTTGGGATCTGGCATTTTGAGCAATGGAGTTGTTTTTAAACACTCTTTATATGCTCAAATATCGATTGACATGTTACAATCCACTCCCACTTGCTATTCTTCTTGGTAAAGTCAGTCAAGGGAGTGGCTATCTTCGAATACCCCTGAATGAACTTTTGAAAGTAGTTTGCCAATCTAAAAAACTATTGAACGCATTGTGGCACACGTTAGTTCTTCACTTTCTCAATCCCTTCCGGGTCTTGCCGAATGCCCTGTTGAGATACGATCGATCCCAAGTAGGAGATTACCTCCTTATTGAATTGGCACTTATGTTATCGGCAATACAATTTCGGTTGCTACAACACCTCTAGGATTTGTTTAAGGTGTTGTAAGTGCTCCTCAGCAGTTTGGCTAAACACAAGTATATTGTCCAAATACACTAGGATGTGTTTACCAATTTAATCACCAAACATATGGTGCATCGTCCGCTGAAATATTGTTGGTGCATTTGCAAGTCCAAAAGAAAGAACCTTAAGCTCATATAATCCCAATGGGGTTATAAATACCGTTTTGGCACAATTAGCCTTATTAATACGGAGTCAATAATACCCCTGCTGCAAGTCGATAGCTGAAACCATTTTGGCCCCTTGCAACTGATCTAACAGGGTGTCTATCCTTGGTATGGGCCACTTGTTTTTCATGGTGGCCTTATTCAATGCCCTGTAATTAATGCACATCCGAAGGCTATCATCTGGCTTTGGTAGAAAGAGTACCGGGGCCCCCCAAAAGTTGTTGCTTTCTATAATAAATTTTTTTTGGAGTAAGTAATCTACCTGCTCTTTAATCTTGTCTATTTCTTTAGGACTGTACCAGAAAGCTAGTCACTTCACCTGTTTGGTACCTTCCTCTAGGGGTATAGTCAAAACCACCCCCCGATCTGGAGGAAGTCCTACAGATAGTTCATCAAGAAAAACGTCCTTATACTCCTCCAGAAATGTAGAGATTTTATCAAGATCTATAGTATAGGAAGTGGTCTCACGACCTGCATTAGCCAAGTGGTTTGCATTGGCCGAAGGGCCTGTGATGGCTGAAGGGGCTGGTGCGACCCCTTCAGGGAAATTGTTGTGTGAACAATGCCTTTGGTTCTTTATTCGAGCGGAGTGAGATGCGACGCAAAGGCGCGCGGACCAATTATCCGTGCCTTGGGTGAGCATCGAGCGCAGCGAGGCGATTTGGAGATTTTGGCCATTTTCGGGCCATATCGCTGCATTGGAAAAAGGGCTTTGGGGACGGTCTGGGTGCTTGTGGGGACGGTGGTTAAAGTACAGGGTGACTTGAGGGTTATGTAACCGTGCTGTGTGCCGCGGGGACAAGACGCTGGGAACCCTGTAACGAACATCCGTTTTGCTGTCATTGCCTGCCTGCGACCCGCGCGCAAGGCAACGCCGGACCCAATCCACCCTTCCGACTGACGCACCGCAGCGGCCGTTCCGCCAAGGGGCCCACCACGTCCGCGCCGCGTCGAGATCAATCGAGCGACCGTGCCGATTACGCCTGGCCGACCGCCGGAGGGATCGACGATCCATCGCACGGGGCGCGCGCGGAAAAACCACGTGCCAAGTGGTTTCGGAGCTGGACACCACTGCGGGGAAGTGTCTGGAAGAGGGCGACGGTAGAGTGGAGGCCCCTACGAAGGGCCATCGCCATCCAAGGAGCTGTGGGGGCGCTGGGGGAGCGCCGCCATCAGGGGAGGTTCCAGAACATCGGACGGGTCGTGCTGTGCACCCGTGCCGGTGAGTCATCACGGCAGCGGTCATCTGGCATGGTTGGCCGCCGATTCGGGGTTTGATTGCTGTGTGACGCGTGCCAACGCACTGGGAACTGTGTGGGAAGCTGTTTGTGCCGGTACAGCATTGAGTGAAGCGGTCAAGGGTGACACGTGCCGGAGCAGCAGTACACTTGCCCGTGTTGGTGAAGTTCGCAGTGACGTGGCTACGCATCTGTGACGGGTGTGGGGAGTGTGCCAACGCATCTGTGACCTGTGTTGGCAAGTGTGAGAGTGACCCTTGCCGGGGAACAAGTGACGGGACGAGTGCAAACGTGGCACCATATCGCAGCATGGTGCGATGATGGGTGCCGGTGCCGGGAATGCTGCGGGTAATGATGCAATGTCCACATCAGGGGACTCGGTCAATCAGAACGTTCCGCGGCAGCCGCCGGTGGAGGATATTGGTGGCAGTTTGGCACCACAGGACAATGTACTGCCGGGGGTCAGTACTTACGGCAATGCATCAGTGGGTGAACCGGTGCCAAACTTGAGTGTGAATCCGGACACCAGATTAGTGCCGGTAATGATGACGGATCAGACAGCTAGTGTTGGGGGATACGAACCGGCTCAATCATTTGGATCGTATCAGCCACTGCAGGAAACACACGGGGCTGGAACACTGGGAACTGCAGCCTCCGCATCGGCTGCAGCTGCAGCGACTGTGGTTACGCAGACTGCGATGAGTGCAGTACATCAGAGTGCCATCGCTGGACAACAAGCGCAGCATGCAACCCAGCAAAGTGCTGTAGCTGGGCAGCAAGCGCAGCAGGCGTACAACGTCAGTGCATCAGCGCTACAGCAAACGCATGCACTGCGTGATGAGACATCGCAAGCATTAGGACAGGTCAAGACAGGCTTGGAGGCGCTGCATGAACGGCAGGGAGCTGCGTTGAGCATCGCTCAGCATTCGGACACGAGGAGTTCAGAAGCTGTGAGATTGGTGGAGGAATTACGACGAGCAAGACTTGACGACCAGAAGTCGTTCACTGAGCGCATGGGACAGATGGAACGAGCGCTCAACAAGCAGATCGAGGTGGCTGAGTCTGCCATGAAGTCCATCAACTCACTACGCCAGGAGCTGGATACTTCACGTGCCGAATCAAGAACATTGCGACAACAGCTGAACGAATCGAACTGGAAATTGTCCAGTTTATCTGATCAGCAAACGCGGGTACATCAAGCTCAAGTTCAGAGTGCTGCGCAGTCTGCAGAACGAGAGAGGACCATGATGCAGCGAGCCGAAGAAATTGCTGCACGATTCGACCAAATGCAGCAAAGTCGCGTTGCTAGTGCAGCTGTCAACACATCATCACAGCCGACTCCACCAGCTCAAGCTTCAACATCTGCAGCCGCCGGTTCCAGTTTACCAAGACAACCGCCATCAGCACTGCCACTACCACAGCAGTCTACAACTTCACAAGAGCACCCACGAGTCAGACCACAGATATTTGCATCTGGATTTGACAATCCTCAAGGGCCACCAGCTGGACCATCGGGACCACAGTATCGTCAACATCAGGACAGTAGCTGGCAGTATGCACAACCAATGAGGCCTGTGGCACCACCAGTACATTCCTCCTTGTTCAACGTCTCCATCAAGCCCAGAGAGCCACCACCCTTTTCTGGTGATAAGGGCCAAGACGTAGTGGCTTGGCTGCACCAAGTGGATGATTACTTGGAGTTTGTGCAGCCAGATGAGAGGCAGGCCGTGGCGTACATCATTCTACTGCTCCACGGCAACGCCCGGATTTGGTGGGAGGATGAATACGTAGCGAGGGGACATCACCGTCCAGACAGCGTGCTGGAGTTGAAATTACTTCTGCGAACGGCTTTCGAATCTCCGGTACGTGAGCAGAGAGGGCGCAGTGAGCTACTCAATTTGCAGCAGCGATCTGGTGAAAATGCGAGCACCTACATGGCTCGAACCCGTGCACTTTTACATAAGGTGCCGGGATATGATGAGAAGACCGCTCTGCAGCAGTGGCTGCTGGGGTTGCGGCAGCCATACCGATTGGACGCTGCTAAACAGTACCCCAAGACCATGGCGGAGGCAGAGCTGCTTGTCTCTCGGCTAGAGGACACCATGGAGTTTGCCAAGGGGGGCCGAGATGACCAGGCCAAGCCCAGACAGACACAGAGGGGACAGCAGCAGCAGGGCCAGCGACCGCCGCAGCAGCCACCAGCCCAGAAGAATCAATCACAACAACATCAGCAGTATCGAGGACCTCAACCCGGAGGCAACGTGATTACGACCTACAGACCTCCACAGTATCCCCCTGGATTGTATCGCGGATCAGGGCGTGGCGGATCATCCCAGTCTGGCCCACACCGACCTCAGCAGGCTGCTAACCATCCAGCAGTCAGACCGAGCGGTGTGCCTGGAGGACGTGGCCGAGGCAGGGGACGCCATCAGAGGCCCAGAGTGGCCTATATACAGGCCAGAGATGATGGTACATTGGTGTTGGTGGACGAGGAACGTCCAGAGTCCACTCAGCAAGTGGACGGGGAAGAGACCGTGACTTTCCAAGATCAGAGCTCGGAAAACTAGCATGCCCCCACTCTGGCATACTAGGAGTTTCACGGGGGCTACAGGTGCAAAGCAGCCAGGGGCTTTGTACCACAAAAACAGTCAGTCCCGGAGAAAAGAGGCGCCAAAGAAGAAAGAGGCAGTGGAGAAGAAGGATGGAGCGTCGCCGGTACCGGCGCATACGGAAACTGCGGACTGGACTACAAAAATTGGCTTCACCGACAGATCATCAGACTGGTGGGCAGGTAGCTTCAAAATCCATTCCTCAACAGGAAAGGATACCCACGATGATGTCAACAGTGAAGGATATAGAGGAGGCAAGCGCAGTTGTACTTTCATGTGTGCATTGCCAGGGGAAACAAGAAGCCAAACCAGCACCAATTGCTGCTGAGTTGGGGACTCAGGGTGCTGGATCACGAGATCACCTACTGCTCGTTGTGACAGTGGTGATTCATGGCACATCTGTACGTGCATTGGTGGACAGTGGCGCCAGCCGTTCATTCGTGAGTGATGCGCTGAAGTTACGACCACCTCTTCATTTTGTGGGAGCCTACTCGTCCTTGGAGCTTGCCAACGGGGAGACCATAGTCTCGACGGGGATGGCGCCACAGGTCTTGGTAAGCATCGGAGATGTCCAGTGCCGTATCAATCTGACTTCGATACCGCTCATGGACGGGATCAGTGTGATTTTGGGGAAAGATTGGTTGGACACACTGAATCCCTTGATTGACTGGAAGTCCAATACTGTGTACCTGAGAGTGGGTGACAAGCTACAGAAGGTGCAGGGCCATGATTCCAGTACAGCGCAGCCGAGTGGTATCAAGGACAAGGGACTATCCGGTCTCCGAGACAGTTTTTCAGTCTTGCAACAGAACAGTTCTACCGACCTTTCATTTGGAACATGGGGGGAGCTGTATTCCAGATTGTCATCACCGCAATTTTGGGAATACGGTAAGACCAGTTCAGAGTGGAAATCGACCAAGACAGGGTCCAAGGCAGTGACTACATCGCCAAAGGCAGTAAGCTCGGCAGGGTCGCCATCGCACCCCCAGGGGGAGGTAGACGTTTCAAATTTTTCGTCTCAAGACACTCAAACATCTGATTCCCAGGCCACTACCAGGAACATTAAAGTTGCAGGACGTTGTGTGAGGCAGCCTAAGAGGGAGAAGATTGACTTTATGTCGTTTAGACAGGCAGCCAGGCTAGCCAAGAAAACCGACCAGCCGATGTTTCTGGGAATGATCAGAACTACATGTTCCCAGATACCTGCGAAGAAGCCTAAAATCAAGTCCAAGTCCAGGGCAGGAGGAGCACATGGAATGACAGAAGGCGAGAAGCGCCGGTTATCGAAAGAGACTGGCCCCGTCAAAGTGGATCTTCCGGTGACAGAGATAATGAAGACGAAGATATCAGAGGCCGAGACAGCAGTGCAACAGCAGCTCAAGGCTACGTTGGAGGAGTTTCAGGATGTGTTCCCAGACAAGCTTCCCTACGGGCCACCACCAAAACGACAGATAGACCATGAAATTGATACGGTGCCTGGGGAAGCCCCTCCGCATAAGAACCCCTACAAGCTTAGTCCAGCTGAGATGGACGAGCTTAAGAGACAGATAGAGACGCTGCTGGAGCAGGGCTGGATACGGCCAAGTTCAAGCCCGTATGGATCGCCTATACTTTTCATCCCTAAAAAGGATGGAAAGTGGCGTATGTGTATTGACTACAGGGCCTTGAACCGCATCACCGTGAAGAATCGCTACCCACTACCGAAGGTCGAGGAACTCATGGACAGACTACATGGAGTGCGTTACTTCACCAAGATCGACCTCTACTCAGGGTACCACCAGATCCGAGTACGAGAGTCTGACATCGAGAAGACCGCCTTTGTCAGTAGATACGGGTCTTTTGAGTACCTCGTCATGCCCTTCGGCCTGTGCAACGCCCCAGCCACTTTTCAGAGGATAATGAATACGATTCTACGAGATGGGCTGGACAAATTCGTTTTAGTATTCCTCGACGACATTTTGGTGTACAGTCGGACCAGAGAGGAACATATACAGCATCTTCGCAGTATTTTGAGCTGCCTACGGTCAGAGAAGTTCTACGGGAGACTGGCAAAGTGTGACTTCTTTTGTACCGAGGTGGAGTATTTGGGATTTGATGTGGGGGCATATGGGATAAAGCCCTCACTGTCAAAAATTCGTGCAATTGCTGAGTGGCCGACGCCGGAATCAGTTCGTGATGTACGTTCGTTTGTTGGACTGGCAAATTTTTACAGAAAATTTATCCGGTGGTTTAGTGAGATAGCCAGTCCATTGACCGACCTCACTAAAAAAGATCGCAAGTTTGAATGGGGCCCAAAAGAGGAAGAAGCCTTTGAAAGGCTAAAGACAACATTAGTGTCTGCACCTGTTTTGCAATTACCTGATTTTGATCGTGAGTTTACAGTGACCACCGATGCATCAGAGGTCTGTGTAGGGGGTATATTGCAACAGAACTTCGGTCAAGGGTTGCAGCCGGTGGCATATGAGAGTAGGAAGCTGAACCCGACAGAGTGCAGATACAGCGCGTATGAGCGCGAAATGCTGGGGATCGTTTGGGCAGTTGGCAAGTGGAGGCACTACCTGGCTGGCCAGCATTTTGTGATTCAAACCGACCACGACTCCCTCAAGAACCTTCCAAACCAGCCCTCAGTGAATCGCCGGGTCTGGAAGTGGATACAGGTGCTGCAGGGCTACGATTGTGACATCGTACACATCGCAGGCAAGGTCAACCCTGCAGACTACCTGTCTAGGCGCAGTGTGAAGGAGCTACAAAGCATGGTGGATATCAGAGCGCATGAGGAGTCGATGGTTCAGCGATTGAGATTGGGCGATGAGGAGGTTACAGACGAGCACATCCAAGACAAGTTGGATCAGGTGTTCAAAGGAACAGAGACATCAAGAGCAGGAGCAAGTGAGTGTCATTCTGCGTTGTTTGTGACGAGATCAAGAATTTCATTGGATTCATCTATGCGGGAAAAGATCAAGGATACATATGAGATTGATTCTCGGTGGGCTGACATTGTTACTGAGTTGAAGTCAGACCCACAGAAAAATCTGGTCAAGAGAGGAGTTAAGGAATTCAGAATATCTCATGATTGCTTGGAGATACATGATCGTGAAGGACCAGAAGGAGCAAATAGATGGAGATTGGTTATTCCTAATATCCCTGAGGTTAAGCAGCAAATCATGGAGGAAGTGCATTCAGTGCCTTACTCAGGACATGTGGGATATCAGAAGACTTTGAAAAAGCTACAGCAGAACTTTTACTGGCCGGATCACACATTGGACATCAGGGAATTCGTGACCAGCTGTCCAGTGTGTCAATCAGAGAAAAGTGTGCATCGCCAACCAGCAGGACTTCTTCAGCCACTGCAGCTACCAGAACATAAGTGGGCAGATATCAGCTTGGATTTCATCATGGGACTGCCCAAGTCAGAATCTGGACGAGACGGGATCCTCACAGTCGTGGACCGGGCTACCAAGATGGTACATCTTATTCCGGTGTACCAGACCATCACAGCTGCAGAGACAGCCCAGGTTTACTGGAACTACGTGGGGAAACTACACGGGATTCCAAGGTCAGTTGTTAGTGACAGGGATCCAAGATTTGTCTCCAGGTTTTGGCAGGAATTCTGGAGGTTGCTAGGAAGCAAGTTGAGGATGTCAACAGCGTACCATCCGCAAACCGATGGACAGACAGAAGCTGTCAACCGGGTGGTGGAGATGACATTGCGTTGCACACTACACGCGAGTCAAGAGCCCCGCCAGTGGGAGAAATATCTCTCAATGGCAGAATTCACCATCAACAACACTCCGTCAACAGCAACCGGGTACACACCATTCTACTTGAACTACGGCTACCACCCGTGTACCCCGGCAGAACTTATTCGAGACGTTGACACCACCTTCCATGAGGGAGTCAACATTTTTGTGTCTCGAATGCAGAAGATCTTCACCAAGGCTCATCAGTATCTGCGCAGATCTCAAGACAGGCAGAAGAACTATGCAGATCAGAGACGACGTGAGCAGGTGTTCCATACAGGCGATCAGGTGCTACTCAGTACGGAGAACTTACAGCTCAAGAACGCACCTGTACGCAAGCTAAAACGCAGGTTTATTGGACCTTTCTTCATTACTCAAAGGATTGGACCTGTTGCATACGAGTTGGATCTACCATCTACGTGGAAGATTCATCCAGTATTCCACACGAGCTTGCTACGCCCCTTCAGGACATCACAGTGGACTACGCCTACTGAACCTGCAGTGGGAGAGCTGGAGCCAGAGGATGATGAGCCTTACGATGTGGAGAAGTTGTTGAGGTGGAGGTGGCGAGGACCAAGCAGTCAACGACAAAAGGAGTTCCTTGTGTTGTGGACAGGCTGGTCTCTTGACGATGCGACATGGATCCCGGCAGAAAACTTCACAAGCGCCAGAGAATTAGAGAAGATGATCCGACGAGACAAGCCCACAGAGGACCAGAGGCAGCCGACAAACGGTTGATTGTTTTCGAGGTCGAAAACTACCCCCAGGGGGAGGTAGTTGTTGTGTGAACAATGCCTTTGGTTCTTTATTCGAGCGGAGTGAGATGCGACGCAAAGGCGCGCGGACCAATTATCCGTGCCTTGGGTGAGCATCGAGCGCAGCGAGGCGATTTGGAGATTTTGGCCATTTTCGGGCCATATCGCTGCATTGGAAAAAGGGCTTTGGGGACGGTCTGGGTGCTTGTGGGGACGGTGGTTAAAGTACAGGGTGACTTGAGGGTTATGTAACCGTGCTGTGTGCCGCGGGGACAAGATGCTGGGAACCCTGTAACGAACATCCGTTTTGCTGTCACTGCCTGCCTGCGACCCGCGCGCAAGGCAACGCCGGACCCAATCCACCCTTCCGACTGACGCACCGCAGCGGCCGTTCCGCCAAGGGGCCCACCACGTCCGCGCCGCGTCGAGATCAATCGAGCGACCGTGCCGATTACGCCTGGCCGACCGCCGGAGGGATCGACGATCCATCGCACGGGGCGCGCGCGGAAAAACCACGTGCCAGAAATCACCGACACGGTGAACTAAAACCAACCAGAGAGGAGAACCCTGCCAGCAGATGCGCTGAGCATAGCCAAGAGAACACAAATGGCCTAAACGGCGAACAGCCAAAGGGGAGGAAGGTAGGCCCATCTCGGGCTACGGAGAGGTGAGAGCTCTTGAAGTACTATGAAGCATAATCTTGCAACCCCGAATACAACACGGATATGACCACGACAATAATCAATGATACCAACATGCTCGCAGAGCTAGTAACCACTGAGAATAATGTCATAGTCATCGGAAAGGTCAATCACAACACAACAGATGGTGTCCTTATAACATTGAATTATCAAAGGAATATCCACAACTCCCAAGGAAGGGAGTGAGGAGCCATCTGCAAGAAGAACCTCTACTTCATGAGAATCAGTTATAGCAATTGGGGGTTGTGGAAAACTCTGTACAATGCACAACATGACGAGTGGCACAAGCGAGTCACTGTAAGTGGTGTAATTGACGTAATTGTTGATTAGAAGCCAAATGTGGTTGCTTAAGCATTAAGCCCAACCGATAATTATAAGTCAGATTAATATATACAGTTCCAGTTGCGCCAGTGTCAAAGAGAATGGATGCCGACTCATGGCCAACTTGGTCTACAAAAGTTAAACAAGGTTGATCCATAGAGACACCTCAGATGCAATGGCCCACTGCTCCCTTTGGGGTTCCATAATATATATTTACAGGCCAAGGAATACTTGTCATGTCTAGGCGATCAATCTGGTCTGCATTTGTCCGTGTGAACAACTTAGTACCCTTGGGGTAATATACAAGTATATGCATGTTGTGTGCAGTCATGGGTGTTCGGTAAAACAACGCCATGCTAGAAGCAAAATACAAGCTCCAGTCTTTGTAGGAGCTTTGTCTCGCTCCGTAAAATAATGTTCTAAAAATGGGGTTGCATTTTTGAATGGTGGATTAATCCAAACGAACTCATTCTGCAGGGGCTTCAATAAGAAGCTATTTGCAGTCAAGCAAAATTGCTCGCAGAGAGCATTGTCTCCATTTGGGTTTGCACAAGCATCCAAAGTAAACTGATATGGCACCAATGATTGGATGTGCTTAAAGTGTATCGTACTGAGTATGCAATCAGAATGGTCTGATGGAAAATGTGAACCCTCATGAGCTGCTAAGTCATGTTGACTCATGGGGTTCAGCCCCTGTGACTGACCGACAAAATGCGTCATGGTACACACTTTGGGTACAGGAACCATAGGTGCAACTGAGTGATAGTTATTCACTGACTGTATCTTGAGTAACGCATTGCTCATATCATCTCTCCACATTTTCACTCAGATTGCACACACAATACTTTCACTACCATTGCATTTCAATGATTGTGGGGCGCTCACCTTCATTGGTGGCAATTCGCCACTACCAGAATAGAAACCGTTTGAGAGGTGTCCAGAATAAAAGGGCTTGAAGCAACGAAAGCACCTTCCAGATCTCTTCAGCATCTCCATTGTCAAGTCACACAGTTGTAACTGACTCGTGACAACTTGTCCCTCCATGGGGTCACGGATGGCCTTGATAGGCTCAAACTCCCAATCTTGATGGCGGTGGTGTCTCCCCTGCATATCAGTATTGCCAACCTTGCGAACTTGCGCTCCACAAACTTTCGGTTTTATATGGAGAATGGGTTTACCCCTATTGTCAACTCCTAAAACATGATGCTTTTGGATGATTTTATTTGGTCCTAAGTTATTGCTTGGATTGCCTTTGCCATTGCGGCTGCTTGAAAGCGTGAGCAATGTGACTTATATTCTTTGTCATATATTGGTTCTACTTTATACAAGTGACCCCTCAAGCTTATATATTTACAAGCGAGTGAAGCGAATAGAGCTTTGTAGAGCAAAATTGCAATTTTGGCTGGCTGTTGACCGCACGCCGTTGACCGCACACCATCGACCACTCGCTGCTGGCCGCACACCATGCATGCACTGCCCTCTCCTTGGGCTTACTAGTGCCGCGCGCCATGTGTGGGTGGTGCATGGTGCGGATGTCGACCGGCCACATGCCGCCCCTCCCCGGCTTCCTTGCACATTGGCTGGCACGTGGCATGCATGCTGACCGTCCAATCACACTCTCTTTGACTTCCTTGCACCTCGTGCGGTGGGCGTGCGGCATGGCGGGCAACATGGGCACCGATCGCGCAATCACGCCCATCCCCAGGCTTCCTACACTAGCACGCGAAACACGGGCACCGTGTGGCATGGGCAGTAACCAACCTCCTGCTGGCTTCCCCCGAGTTCTCTCAATCAGTGCACGGGGCCTACTGGCCTGGGTTTAGGCATGACTAAGGAGGGGTCGGGGGGGTCCGGAACACCTCTGGTGCCATATGCAATGTGGGTGTGGTCACTTTTTCATATTATGCGTTAGTATTACAAGGTTTCAGTAACATTTGGTGAGCCTCCTAACTGGTGTGTGGTCCTCCATTAGCACGTGGTGCACAGATGGTGCACGGCACGGATGCTGGTTGTGCACACACCCATACCCGTGTTTCCTTAACCGATGTGCATGCGGCCCAATGCACTGCATAGCCACTGACCAGCTACTCACGCCCAATTTCCCCGGCTTGCTTGCCCAGTGCCCGGTGCACGGCATGGCCCCCACTGCCCACTCGCAGTCCAACCCCGGGCTACTTGCACCGGCACGCGGAGCACGGGCGCCACATGGGGTGAGCGCACCCGGCTCCCGCCGGCTTCCCATGGGTTTCCTCCGTCATCGCCTGGGCATGGGTGAGATAGCACATGATTAGAAAAGGATAAGAGGGGGCGGACACCTTTGGTGCCATGCGCCGTGTGTGCGTGGCCATTTTTTTGCGTTACACATGCAGCCATTACAACGTTTGCATTACAAAGCATAGGTGGGGAGCTCTGCGACAAGCGCTGTACATACCCTTGACCACTGACTGTCAAGTGGGGGAGGTGCGGTAGGTAGCGCGAACACAGGCAGTGCTTGGGCAAGTGGCTGGCAGTGGTGTTTGCCATCGCATATGGCATTGGCTCGAGTTGCTTTGGGGGGGGGTGGAGTGGGGTTTGAGGGGGGCCAAATCGAAAAATCTGTTTGTGGCAATCGACACAACCCTACGATATTCACTTTCACCAAGCTGGGCGGCCACTTTGAAATGCCTCTTAGCACCTCTTGGCCATAGACTAGAACAAGTGACAGTTTAGGAAGGTGGAGGTAGGGGGTGGGGTGGGGGCATGTTCAAATTCGAAAATTGCGTCCTTGGCGGTTGACCCAGTGGGTCGATCGCCATACACTTTCACTTCAAAGAGGCTTGGCGGCCTCACTGCAGTGCCTCGAGGTGCCTCCTTGGCCGCCGACTAGAAGCGAGTGGCATTGGGATGTGGGGTGGGGTGGGGTGGGGTGTGGGGTGTGGGTGGTGGGTGGCGGTGGGCAAAGGTCAATTCTGTTTAGTGCGATCGATCCAACGGGTCGATCGCCATGACCTTTTGCTTCAGAAAGGTGTGCTAACATCCTTAGGGTGGGCGTCTTGGAGCACAACCTTGGCACTCGCTCTCACCTATGAGAAAATAGTTGTGGGTATATGGTTTGGGGTTTAAGGTGCCACATTTGCAAGTTTGCAAGGTTTCTGCGATTTGGCACATGATTTGCAGCATAAGTGTGTGTGCATGTGCACCACTCAAGCAAGCACATTTGCATAAGCAATGCGTATTTTACAAGTGAGCCCACAAGCTTGCGTATGTGGACCATTGCTCATCGTCTTTGTTAAACAAGCATTTTTACTTGATATCAGGATGTAGTCCTGTGTATAATATGTGCAACTTGGAGAAGTCATCCATATCCTTCTTACACTTGAGAAACATTTATTCAAGCAGCTGCATGTATTTGATGGTATTAGGACCAGAGGTCCTGGCCTTTGTAAATGCTGCTATCTCAGACCTAATCTCAAAGTTTGAGCATTTGTGATTGCAAAGTGTCTCCATGCCATACATATACTATTCCCATGATATCTAAAAGTTTGGCTACGAGAGAACTTCTGCATCTATTGTAACTCCCCACAAGTGTCCCACATATCGGTCATGAAAGGCCCCCAAGGTATCCCAGTATCTGTGGATGTTGTGCATGGATGGAGGATGTACCTTTGGGATATGACCTCTTTGTGTACCTTTGGTCTCTCAAACCCTAAGCGGCTCTCTCTGCTTTTTGAAGGCAGGGTCATGTTTGCCCATGGTATACTTGATCACCTGGGTTTCCTGGCCTGCATTGCTCTCCCTCTGGTGGGTTGCCTGGGTATATTGACCTACACTTGTATGCTGAGCCTCCTTGAATTTGAGGTACTCAACCAACTCTTCATTACCCAATGTTGCAAGCAACTGGGCTTTCTTGTCAGCTTCTACCCGTGCCTTTTCCAAGACTACTTTCTCCAGGGCTTCCTTTTGCCCCTTCAGAAGTGCATATGTCTCTCTCCTCTTGCAAGGAATAGGACTGCCTAGAGTTCCTGCCAATCCAATAAAAACAACTTCGTCATGTCTTGCAGAATCACCCACATATGCATGGTCATGGACATGAGATGTGCGAAATGGCTCCAGTGGAGCTGCAATAGGAATTTCACCTGTTTGTTTCTCCTTTGCTTCTTTGGGCTACTTGGCCTTCTAAATCTAGCGGGACGATTCACCCCACTATTGTTGTTGCTTGACTCATCTGCCCATGGGGCTGCTTTCTGAGTCGACTCCACTCCCTGGAATGCTTTGTCTGCCAATGCTTTTTCAAGTTGCTTGAATACCTTGGCTTGTGTTGCTGGGTCCAACTCATCTGCCAAGTTGGCGGATTCAACACATTGCACCTTTTGGCTGTCACCTGCATGAAGGAACCAATGGACCTCAGCCCTGTATTGGCGTTTCCTTGCCCACTTTTATTCGTACTTATTAGGATTCAACTTCTTATCCCTTTTGCATTGAAGAGCTTTTTGCTCCCTACGTCAACAATCTATATGAGCTTTGCACTCATCAAGCTACTGCACATGAGCAACCAGTTCTCAGTTGCGAGCATACCCTCGTTCCTTTTCCATGCGGTGAACCTGCGCCCTTTTTGACGTATCTCTAGGTAATGGGGAGCCACAGGAAGAAAAAGAAAGTTCCAAAATTTCCTCCCATCGCTGGTGAGGGTTATTCGAAACTAGCCTCTCTGAGTTACCATCACTAAGATCCCATAGCTCAGGGATATGCTTGAGCACAAAGGCCATCTTTTCTGGCCAGTTGGGATTAACGCTGGTGATTTGATCCGCCATGCTAGGGTCATACCACTACTGAATTTCAATCAACTTTGCGGTGGTGAGGCGCATGCCAAACCTTTCTGAGGTCATTAACCAGCCCTCATCAAGGTCATCAAGCTGATCTGAGTGGAACTTCATCCACAAGGCTCTGCATCTTTGTAATTTGTTGTAATGCTCAATGGGATCCGGCTCAAATTCCAACACTCAAGCATCCTCCTCTGGACCCCATTCTGGCAACACTAGCCTATGAGGGTTCCATGCAAGGCTCTCTGGTCCGCTCGGGCTCGGGTCACACACCCTACGGGCGCTCTCCATTAAGGAGTCTCCACTGGGCTGCTCTTCATTACTAGGCGTCTTAGCATACACCTGTGATCCAACCTAAGGTTCAGGCATCATGGCTGATGGGCCTGTGATGTTGGCCAATGGGCCTACTTTTTTGCCTTTCCCAGGCTGATTACACATCTCAGTTGGTGAAGGACTCTTTCTCTTCACCCTGGACCGGCCGGCTTCCTGCCACTCTCTAGCTGTTGCTAGAATGCTCGGCATCTTCGGTCCAGTCAGACTGGTGGCACTCTCGGGCTGCTTGGCTTGACCCACAATTTGCTCCTTTTGCTTCAACAGGCGGTCGCTCAGGGCGACCACCTGCTCCTCTTTGGAGACCCTTGCAGCGTTGGCCTCCTTGTTCTACTCCTTGGCCTTTTGCAAAACCACGTCATGCTTGCGTACCTCTTTTTGCGCGGAGGCTGCTGTGATCTCCAACCTTGCGATCCGGGCCACTGTATCCTGATCACGGGCTTCCTGCACTTTGGTGGCCGCAGACGCCACCATCTTATCCAAGAGCTGCATTATTCCTAGGGCTTGGAGAAATGCTTCCATTGTACTTGGGCCCGCTGTTGCTTTTGTGGGGGTCTTCCCTGCTTCCGCCATGGGCTGGTTCTAACTCACGGTTTGCCCCTGACCAGTGGATGGTCATGTTGTGTCCTCACGGACTGCTTCTTTGGCGGCCCGCCTATCTTGGGTTGCTTCCCCTTCACCAGCGCTCGCCACCGGTGCCCCATTTTGGGGTGCTAATTTGAGACTCCTCTGCTTTGTTGAATTCCTCAGCCTCTATGATGGAGGCCGGGAAAAGAGTCCTCTTGCACTATCCTTGCTTTTGCGCATAGACAAAGCAGGTGAGCCACCCTTTGGTGGCTCCGAAACTAAATGATACAACAAAGTTAGTGGTATGGAGCGCCTGCCTTCTTTAAGCCATGGACCCGCCTCACCGGGCACCTAGATCCTTACGGGGACCTAGGCGGGACCACCCCAACCTACTCCCATATCATATATATCATATAATAGAATAAGATTGGGGTGGTGTTACCATATCTTGGGCATGGCTCCCCCACACCAAGAGGCCAGTAGTAGGGCGTCCCCCACATCAGGCCAATGTGTATAACATATGGACTAAATTGTCTATGGATTTCGTTGTGCAGCTACCAAAAACTAACGGTGGTCATGATACTATTGTCATGTTCATCGATAGGTTGACGAAAATAGTGCGCATTGCCGACACCATTACTAAAATCTCCATAGAAGGAGCAGCAGACCTGTTGGTGCAGAATGTCATAAGACACCATGGTCTCCCTTCTATGATAGTGTCCAACAGAGATATTCGGTTCACTTCCGAGTTTTACCAGTACCTAGCAGAGAGGTGGAATATCAAGCTCAACATGAGTACTGCATACCATCCTCAAGTGGATGGCTAGCCCAAAGTCATGAAACAGATTTTGGAGGATTACTTATGCAGTTATACTCATGCTGACTAGGACACATGGGATGAACTGATAGCCATGCTTGAGTTTGCAATGAACAACTCAAAAAATAGTTTAACCCCAAGAGTCCCTTAGCTCTTGGAGTACAAGTTCAGAAGCTATTAAAAGGTTATGACAATATGAATGCTCATGGCTTGGCAATGGCTATTGATCAAGCACAACAGCCTTATTTAAGGCACAATGGTATACCCCTCATGGAGGGATTACTAACCGTGATATGATTTGATCACCATGTCCAATCAACAGTAAAAGAGGCCAGGGAGCGCTTAGAGAAAGCAGGGAACAGACAGTCAAAGCGTGTTGACCACCATCGGAAGAATGTATTATTTAGCAAAGGAGGTGGCGTCCTCCTCTGGACATAACATATTACCCTCAAGCACTAGACGTCGCCGCTCAGCTTTTTTCTGTTAATTTATTTCTGTTATTTTTTTTAACACAAACAATCCGTCCGTCGATTTTCCGTTACTTAACCAGGGACGGGTCTCTGTAGCCGTTCATGCCACGTTAACTTTTATTTTTTTTGCTCTAGAGCTGTCCGTCAAGGGGGTGTTTGCAGCCACCGGTTTCTGTAAAAGTGTTTTTTGTCCGTTGCCTTTCCTGGCATTCCGTTGCCATCCGTCATTGACTTTGAGATTCCGGTAGTGTTCCATTGGTTAGCGGCGGTTTTTGTTGGAGGCAATTTTTGCCAAGCGGATTTTTTCCCTCTGTCTAGCAACCTTTGCCTCTAGATACAGGCCACAGTAGTGACATAACGAGGTGCAATATTAATACATGTATAAACAATGTATGTTTACCTATTTGCAGTCCATGCCATCATAAATGCTGCCTCGGCCAGTACTCCTTGCCAGACTAGGGACGCAACCCGATGTTGTCTCCCGGCCATCCCTTGCAAACGCTAGACTACGTACATAAACACACCTTGGGCCCAAAGGCAATCCCCTGCTACGTTTTCCCGGCCAACCCACGGTAGAGGTGGCCACTCAAAGATGCCATCCGGTCCGTTAAATTTTATTCGTTAATTTTTATCAGCTGTCCGTTAAATATCGTTAAAGAAAAAGGGAGAAAAATTCAGAAAAAACGAAAAAAATCCAAAAAAATCGAAAAAAACCCAAAAAATCACAACAACTGCGGCTAGTTGAAAATCTAGTATGCATAGGTTGAAATAAAATACAAAAATACTCTCTAATAGCGAATTCCATAAACTATAAGTATGACTAAAACCCAAAAATCCCAAAAAAATCCAAAAATCCGTTAATTTTTGGTTAATTTTTGTCTTTTTTCGTTATTTTCCGTTAATTAACGGAAAATTAACGGAAATTAACCTTTGTCCGCTATTAATGGATCCGGGTGGCCACCTCTAACCCACGGCCGGTACTTCTTGCCAGATAGAGGATGCAACCTGCTGTTCTTTCCCGGCCATCCCTTGCAAATGCTAGACTACGTATATAAACACACCCTGGGCTACACGGCAATCCCCCGCTGCATTTTCCTGGCCAACCCATGGCTGGTACTTGCTGAGGTAATGAATAGCTATTAATCCTTTGCCGAATACACACGTTCACTCGCAGCAACTATAACAACATTCGTCATGGTTCGTCATCTGATGCCTTGGACTTTAATGTGGTCCTCAATGATGTCTTTTACTTCATGCGCTCAGTTGGACGCCTCCGTATCTTGGTGCGTGTTGCCATGCTCTTTCTATGCTTCTTTTTCCTTTCACGGCAGTCTTCCCACCCTTGGCGCTGCATGTACCATCCCACCAATGACCCCCTGCATGCACACAAAAAAAGCATACCTTCATCCCTTCTCTAGACTTTGCCAATGGGTTCAACAAAAACGAAGATGGACATATAGATATGCAAGTGGATAGATAGGGACGTGCCACCTCACCTATCAACATTAGTAGGGGTCATGACCATCCTTTTTGCGGCGACCACCAAGCCAACTTTTGAAAAACTCCGCTCTGATGATGCAGAGGATGCCTGCACATGAAAAAGGATGGCGTCAACCCCAGTACAACGTCCCCAAACTGGACTGGGCCAATGTGTCTAGCAACAATAAAGATGGACAAACAAACATGCAAGCAGACAGTCAAGGATGTGCCAGCTCACCTGCGTGGCCAGCACCCTCCGCGCCAATTTTGCAATCAGAGGAAACCTTGACTCGTTGCTGCGCCACCAGTCTTCTGCCGACCAGAGTTCCTATAGCTCTGTTGGTTGCCAAGGGTACTCAAACCACTCTGCGACAGCTATCTCGATATTGTCGGGGAGCGTTGGCAGATTGGGATTGTGCTTCCTGGATAAAGTTCTTCTTGTTGGGCGCAACTTCCCCCTGTCCCTTGGGTCAGTGGCCTCGTCCAACCAACTCACATATTTGGGACTGACATCGGGCGCCTTGTCACCATCAGAAAGTGGAGCCGCGTTGTCCAGAATCGCAGTGGGGCCATTCACATGGGCATCCAATTGCAAATCCAACACATGCATGCATTTGGACATGAAAACAAGACAATTTCTATACTGGCCTTAAGGCTGGTACCCTAAACTGCCTGAACTACAAGTCAACAAAATACTTGCATTTTGACATGCAACCAAGCAAACTTCTGTCCCGGCCTAGTGGCCGGTATCCCGAAGTGCCACTTGTACACCATCACGTTTTTATCATCACAATAGGCATACTCCATTACTACAAACATATTGCATTACGTGTGCCACTCACTAGTTTGGAAACTTCCAACATGAGCATGTCAATGAAACTCTTGAACAATGGGTAGTCCTCTGTGACCATAGGCCAGTCACTTTTATTATCCCATATTCTTCACATCCACTGTAGATGGCACCTCCTACCATCCATTGCTGCAGCAAGACCCCACAAGTACACTAGCATGGGATCATCAATTATGCTTAGCAATTTCTTTTTGAAAGCCATCGCAAACAAGTAGCCCGCATCACTGCTTACCGTACTATCATCCACTATACCCACCTTGTCGTATATCAACTTCAACATGAAGTATAACGTATCTGAAATAGTCACATATTGATCGCCTTCAAGGCGCTCGGAGACTTCCCTGATGGGTTCCAAAATGCCCCGCAACTGCTGCGACCCCGTCCATATATGGCACTTAAGTATATAGCTAGCGTCTTTCTCTTCCTCCTCTCCCTCTTGTCCTCCTTGCCTCCCCTTAGCTCTTTTTCTTCTCTTTCTCTGTAGCGATCTCCACTTTCTTGGAGGTCATATATTTGCGAATCGATTGCTCAAGTAGCAACACACGTTGGATAAGGAAATACACCGAATTCTAGCATGTCGGGCACCATCCACTCACATGCAACACCCGTCTTGGGAGTGGGGTCCCATCGTTTGACCATTACAATTCATCGGAGAGGTACCCCGGGTCATCCTCATTGTTCATGGCATTGTTCCCCAATTGCTCATCAGAGCACAAAACACTTACATCGTCGGGGTCATATGCAACACGATCACCAAAATTCTGTTGCAAAAACACACGTTGCAGCCTCTCCAATTCTGTCTGGACCAATGGGGACCTCCGCGCATGCACAGAGAATGGCTGTACTGGAGCAGTTACAGACTCCACCTCCACCAACGCATATTGGACAGTTGTGTTCAACACATGGCACACACACACGGGTGCCAATCAAAAAGAGCTTCATCTTGGGCCCCGTTAATCATAGCCCTATTCCTGTCGGTCGTGATGGCGGGGCGCTCGTGATCAAGTTCGTTGCAGAACGCTGCAAGGAGGTTTCTTCTCATCTCATCCTCTTGTGTCTTATGTACAGCCGCCACCTTTGGTGGTAGGCCAAATTCTAGTCGTGTGTGGAGAAGCTTGTCCCGAATGGACGCGTGGTCATGGCGCCCAGGAAAGCTGGATGTGCCTTGACAAATTGCCGCCCAACATGCCATTGAGCTATTTTCCATTTTTCAATTGACTCAAATGGCGAATTATTACTTAGCTCAGGCCCTTCCCGGCGGCGATCGCCACCGGTACTCGGTTGCAGGCAGCACACACATAGGACACATCATCACGGCATACTACAAATCATAAGTCCAGGCCCTTCCTAGTGGCGATCGCTGCCAGTACTTGGCCGCAGGCAGCACACACACATAAGACACATCATCATGGCGTACTGGAAATTACAAGTCCAGGCCCTTCCCGGTAGCGATCGCCGCCGGTACTTGGCCGCAAGCAGCACACACACAGGACACATCATCATGGCGTATTAGAAATCATAAGTGCAGGCCCTTCCCAGTGGCGATCGCCGCCGGTACTCGGCCGCAAGCAGCACACACATAGGACACATCATCATGGCGTAGTAGAAATCATAAGTGCAGGCCCTTCCCGGTGACGATTGCCACCAGTACCCAGCCGCAGGCAGCACACACATATGACACATTATCACGGCATACTAGAAATTATAAGTGCAGGCCCTTCCCGGCAGCGATCGCTGCCAGTACTCGGCCGCAGGCAACACACACACAGGACACATCATCACGGCGTACTACAAATCATAAGTGCATGCCCTTCCCGGTGGCAATCGCTGCCAGTACTCGGCCGTAGGCAGCACACACACAGGACACATCATTATGGCGTGTCATTCATCTGAAATGCAGACCCTTCCCGGCAGCGATCGTCGCCCGTACTTAGCCGCATGAGTACACACAACACATCATCATGGCATCATACGCCATGTCTTGTGCCCTGGGTGCATGCAACAAGTAATATTAATAATATAATAATAACCCACACCCACACCCATCAGCATCACCCACACCCACACCCACACCCATTAGCATTGGTAACTACACGATACTACCAGTGCCTCTAACTCATTCAGAAATTCTGTGGAGTGTATTGGGGCATACACCCATGCATAGCTCGCCGGCTGGTGATGGGTGCCGTCATGCCCCTTCTGTGTTACGCAGCTCCTGTTTGGGTGAGTGCTACAAGCAAACGGTCCACACTCTAACCTCTCGAACGAGTCCTGTGGCTGTCAGCTCTTTTGATTACAGGCCTTATCAAGTCCACCTCGACTGACGCAGCCATTTTCCTCAGTGGTTTGCTGCTTCCAGAGCTGGAGATCAAAAGGTGCCTACTGGATTTTTGGCTTTGCATGCTTACTTTTGGTGTGGACATCCGTGAAGATTCAGGTGTTTCATCAGTTAACTCGTTTTGTGCTCCGGACAATATTCTTTGTGCGGAACTTCATCATCTTCAACAGCAGAGGGTATTCCCTACAGACGTTTTTACTACACAGCCCAATGTGGAGAGGCGGCTGCTCTGGCCTTTCCCACCCCATGATCATGCACTGCCGGTTAAGGCCCACTTCCCAGATTGAGCCACTGCTGCAGTTCTTCTCCGAACTGCATGTCAGCGGGCGTGAGACACTACGGCATGGATCAGTTTGGATGGATCGGTTACCGCAGAGGGGGCAGGCGCTGCAGCCATTATCACTACGGGGGCCCATCAGGGTTTCTTTGGCTTGTCCAGTTGTTCAACGGGAGTCCACTCAAGCACGCAGTTGGAGACCGAGGGGGTGCGGCTGGGACTGGAGGTTCTTCGCTGCACTCAGGGCAGTGGAACATCACCACTTTGCACTTAATTTCAGACTCTCAAGCAGCCATTCTGGGATTGCTTTCGGGCCGCAACACCTCAGAGCTGGTGGTGGAAACCCGGCAGCTGCTCCAGGCCGCATCTTAGTGGATCCCAGTTATTCACTTCACATGGGTCCCTGGCCACTCGAATATTGCAGAGAATGAAGCTGCGGATGAAGCAACTATGCAAGCAGCTGCATGAGTTGGTCATTTTACACAGCGATCTCTCCCACACTGTACATCTTTACTGAAAACACATTTGTTCAAACACTTCTGCCAACGCATGGATTTGTGTTGGACATCACTCTCTATGGGACAAGGACTTCGGGACTGCGGGTGGCGCTTCCAGCCTTCCGTTCACTAGACAAGACCTCTCTCCAAGAGCACTTCATCCATCGTTGCTCAGTTCCTCGTGGACCACTTCCCCTGCCGCAGTTTTCTCTTCAAGAAAGCGCTTACCCCACTTCCGACCTATCGATTTTGCACCTCAGAAATTGAAGATCGTCAGCACATCTTCTCAGCATGTCTTGTATACGATCACATCAGAGCCCACTGCCAGGAGATGCTACATAACCAGCTGGAGGAAATTGTTCCATGGGAGCTGTCAGCCGTGGTCCAAAGCAGCCTTCCCGTTCTGGCCATGTTCGTGTGGTACATCAAAGTCATTTGGGACAAACAACAAGGGGGCACTTCATGGGGATGGAGAACATGATTTGGGTTGTGTCTAAATCCTGGAATTGAATCCAAAACACTCTTTTCTTTTCTTTTCTGCTCTTTTCTTTTGCCAAAGCGCTCCTGTGCATCAACTTTGGATGAGGTGCAGCAGATTTTCTGGAGTGGGATTATTAGGGACAATTGCGGACACCAATCGCCCTACATTGCATTTCTTGTGACTGGGCCCTGTTTTGGATTGTGCATAGGGACAAACACTTTGGTTGGATATAATTGGAATTTCACACCAACACATATACACACATCAAGATGCGGCTTCACCTAAAATGTGCCTCTTTAGTGTCTATGACTTGTCCAACCAATGTAATGTAGTTGCGAGGTAAGCTTCGTTTACACGGGAGGTCCACACGTCATATGTCATAGCCACGGAGGTGGTCTTCGTCACCTCCCTAATCTCCTGCTTGATGCTCATCTTTATTGACTCGGCTTGGTCTATAATATTTCGCGTAATAGCCTGTCTAGATATCCGTGGCAAGCGCGGCACGAACCTCTTCATGAATCGGCAAAACGCCATGCGTTGACCAAACTGGTAAGCAAGGTCCATTGAGCAAATCAACTGGCCTAGGGCGGTGTACGCCGCCTGCCACTCCTTACTCCTGGGACTCCATGCTCCAAACATCGGTCTTGCCTGTGCGTCCAATATTATTTGGCTGCCAGACCATGGTCTAGCCAACGCATCCTCCAAGTCCCATGTGTTGGACACGTTGTGCACATTCTTGAGGTGGCCCAAGGGCCCACTCCATGCTGCACTCCTCCAATCTTTCTTGAACATATACATAGGCTTGGGTAGCCTTTTTTCCATATTGCACGCATAAAATACACCTGACAGAGATGGATGTCAGGTTTCCCTCCTCGTCGCATGTGCGCATCACATCAAAACCCAGGAGTGCCCAATCGTAATGGTCGGGACCCCCCTTTCTCGCCCTCTTTATCTTCTCCTTCTTTTTCTTTCCATGGGTGCCATCCCCATTATCGATAGGGGTCGATGGGCCATCGACTTCGATGATGTCATCCTCGCCCGCCTTTTCCAATGTTCGCGGCCCTGGCGCACTACGTCTCTTTTTCTTGAAAGCACTGTGTATGGACTGCTGCTGGGCAGCTCGTCTCTTGTGGGCCTCCAATCGCTTGCCTCTGGATTTGCAGTCGACTCCGGCGTTGTGTCAGACAACACCCCCACCACCTCGTAGTTGAACAAGTCGAAACTTTCAGAAGTTGATTCGGAAGGTTTTAGCATGGGGTCGCAACCTAAAATGCAAGCACAGTGGTTGAACCGACACAATACAATATGCTAAAAATATTGCACTTACTTGCATTGAAAATGTCAAACAAAATATCCCTCAGGCCTAGCGACAAACCGAACTTTTGTCCCATCCAATCGGCCGGTACCCCAAAGTCCGAGTCACTCTTGGCCCCCCTCATCCTCTTCATCACTACCAGAACTGTAAGTTGAAGCACTCCACTAATCATGGCCTAGTATTCTATATTGCCAATCATTGTCAAGGAAAAAACCTGCCTCAGCTAATCGGTTCTCTAGTCTTCTTAACTTACACTGGTATACATTATGAGTCCTTGCTACCGTCTTGTACCCAACCCCATTTATTTGGATGTCCAACACTGCTGACGCAAGGCGCATCCACTCTTGCCGCCTGTGTCGCATCCGCGCCGCCCGCGCTGCCGTCCTCTGTTCATGCACACGTTCCATTCTGCGCCTGTCTATGTCAAGGAGGACCTGGTGCCATTCGCCAGTGTTACGAATAGGATGTGGGTGTGGGGTTCCTGCCCTCTTTGAGCCGCGGACCCGCCTCGCCGGGCACCTAGGTCCTTACAGGGCACCTAGGCGGGACCACCCCTCCTACTCCCGTATCCTAATATGGATAAAGGTTACATTGGGTGAGGAATAGTACGTGCCTTGGACAGGGCGTCCCCCACACCAAGGGCCGTTAGTAGGACGTCTCCCACATCAGGCTGGTGCGCGTAACATTCGTCCCCCTCAGGGAGAGGGGCGTCCTCGTCCCAGTATAAGTGAATACGGGAGCAAAAACATTGTATGTATGTTGGTGGAACTGGCTGTGCGATTTGCCACATGCCCAGTTAACAAAACACAACACACAAAACAGTTTTGGATGAAGAGAAAGAGTGGTTGTTTTACATGACCGTCCCCGCCTTCACAACCCTCATTAAAACTCTTCCTCAGCCAAGTGGCTGGAAATGTTTGACCTCCCGGCCTTTCATCGGCGACCACGATGCCGAGTACCACCAGCAGCCCACGCCGGTGCAGATCGGCCCGGTGCGGCACCCCGCCGTCGCCCACGTCCGCGTGCACGCTCAAGCGCACGGGGAAATGGCACGTAGGGGTCGGCGGTCTCCAACCTCTCCCCGTTGAGGATCGCAACGGACATGGCGTTCATGTGTCCAAACTGCGACCTTGCACGGGGCGCAGTATACCCAGTGTTTTTCTGGGCCCAGCGCAAGAGAACCTGTCAAAAGCATAAGCACACATGAGCATGTTTCAGTATGTACATCCCGTACTTCATGCAGTTTGCATTCGCATCACAGGTGTTCTGCTATTTTCAAATGCTTGAACCAATTCCTGTGCATTTGCAACTGACTTTGCTGATTCCCAGCTGTTATGCTCATGTCCATATCCCAGCCATTTGACAAGGTACTCAACATAGTTTTGGCGTCTCCCACGCTTTTTAATCCTTTTATCAAGGATACGTTCAACTTCATACTCCAGTTCACCTTCGATCTCGATAGGTACTGGGGGTGGCTGTACTCTGCCACTTGCCTTATAAGGCTTAATCTTCGATACATGAAATACCGGATGTATCCTATGCATGCTTTCCGGGAGTTCTAGTCGATATGCGACAGAACCTATCCGGTCGAGGATGGTGAAGGGCCCAATCCACCTCGGTAATAGTTTTCGAGTTCCAGGGTGTTTGAGAGTAATATGCTGTGTCGAAAGGAGGACGTCATCTCCTTTACTAAATGACACCTCTCTTCGATGGCGGTCAGCATGCTTTGACTGCCTATCTCGTGCTTTCTCTAAGCACGCCCTGGCCTCTTTCAGCGCTGACTGGACACGGTGATCAAATCGTGTCACTGCTGGTAATCCCTCCACGAGGGGTGTACCAGACTGCCTCAAATAAGGCTGCTGCGCCCTTTCAATGGCCACCGCCAAGCCGCGGGCATTCGGATTGTCATAGCCCTTTAATGGCTTCCGAATTTGCACACCAAGAGCTAAGGGACTCTTTGGGTGCCTCCCGTAATTCAGATAGAACGGGGTTTCTTGGGTGGAACTGCTTTTCGAGTTGTTCATTGCAAACTCGGCCATGGCTAACAGTTCATCCCACGCGTCATGGTCAGAACGCGTATAACTGCGTAAGTAATCCTCCAGAACCCGATTCATGACTTCGGTCTGGCCATCCGTCTGTGGATGGTACGCAGTGCTCATGTTGAGCTGGATCTTCCACCTCTCGGCCAGGTACCGGTAAAACCTGGAAGTGAACCGAACGTCTCTGTCGGACACTATCTGAGAGGGGAGGCCGCGGTGCCTTATCACATTCTGCACCAACAGGTCAGCTGCTCCTTCTGCGGAGAGCTCGGTGGTCGTAGCTGCGAGGCGGACCATTTTGGTCAGCCTATCGACGAACACGACGATAGCATCATGACCTCCCTTAGTTTTTGGCAGTTGTGTAATGAAGTCCATGGACAACTCTGTCCATGGCTCCTCAGGAATGCCCAGTGGCTGTAATAAGCCTGGGGTCTTATGACGAGGGTACTTAGCCTGTTGACAAACCAGGCAAGTATCGACGTACTGGTGTACTTTTCGTCGCATTCCTGGCCACCAGTAATGCCGCTGGACCAAGTCCAGGGTCTTAGCTTGACCAAAGTGCCCAGCACTTGGATGGTCATGAGCCAACTGGCAGATCTCAGTCCGCAGACTGGGAGACTCAGGGATATACACCTGAGTGCCTCGCAGCCATAACCCGTCTGTACAGCGCATGTCTTGCTGCTGTCTAACAGACGCAAGCTGGGGATCCTCGCCATAGGCCTGACGGATCCTGGAGGCTAGATCTTTGGCCTCTACCGTTTTAGTTGCCTCTTTTTGGCTGCCCCGCTTATGTTTTACTCTTAAGCCACATACAACTAGTTGACTTTTCCTCTTAGCCTCCTGCTCATCGGGCGATGGAGGAATGCGAGAGAGTGGATCAGCCACATTCTTTCGCCCTGGGCGGTATTCCCAGTCAAAGTCAAACTGTTGTAAGATTTCTGACCACCGGGCCTGTCTGCGGCTCAGTTGTGGTTGTGACTTAAGGTAGGTCAACGGACAGTGGTCCGTTACCAGTTTGAAGCATGTTCCTTCAAGGTAACATCTCCACAACTGGACAGCATGGACCTAAGCTAAAGCTTCCTGGTCTGTCACGCTGTAGTTCAACTCCGCTGGGAGGAACTTTCGACTCGCATAACAAATAGGGTGATTGTCCTGCATCAGGACCGCCCCCACAGCAGTTTGTGAGGCGTCGGCGATGACCTCAAATGGTCTCTCAGGATCTGGCATTTTGAGCAAAGGAGCCGTGGTCAAACACTCCTTGATGTGCTCAAATGTTGACTGACATTTTGACGTCCACTCCCACTTGCCATTCTGTTTGGTCAAGTCTGTCAAGGGAGTCGCCATTTTCGAATAGCCCTGAATGAACTTTCGAAAGTAATTTGCCAGTCCGAGGAACTGCTGTACGTGCTTCACGCACTGAGGTACAGGCCAGTTCTTCACCTTTCAATCCCTTCGGGATCTGGGCGAATTCCTTCTTGAGACACGATGTGTCCCAGGTAGGAGATCTCCTCCTTATTGAACTGACACTTGTGCATTCGACAGTATAACTTTTGCTGTCGTAACACTTCTAACACCTGCCGAAGGTGTTGTATGTGTTCTTCAGCAGTTCGGCTAAACACCAAGATATCGTCCAAGTAAACTAGGACGTGTTTGCCAAGTTGATCACCAAATATATGGTGCATCGTCTGCTGGAATATCGCAGGGGCATTCGCAAGTCCAAAGGGAAGTACTTTAAACTCGTACAAGCCCAATGGCGTAACAAACGCCGTTTTGGCACAATCTGCCTTATCGATCCGTAATTGGTAGTACCCTTGCTGCAAGTCAATAGCCGAGAACACCTTGGCTCCTTGCAGCTGATCCAATAGGGTATCTATTCTCGGGATCGGCCACTTATTCTTGATAGTGGCTTTGTTCAATGCCCGGTAATCAATACACATTCGGAGGCTGCCATCTGGCTTAGGGACAAAAAGTACAGGGGCCCCAAAGGGACTACTGCTTTCCGTAATCAGACCTTTCCTCAACAGGTAATCCACCTGTGATCGGATCTCCTCCATTTCCTTCGGGCTGTACCGGAAAGCTGGTCGCTTAACCGGTTTGGTTCCTTCCTCCAATGGGATAGTTAATGACACTCCTCTGTCTGGAGGTAATCCCTCAGGGAGTTCATCAGGGAACAGATCTTTATACTCCTCCAAGAGGGTTGTGATCTGTGCTGGTGGAACAGCATAAGTTGTGGTCTCCCGACCTGATGTGGCCAAAGGGCCTGGTGCGTCCCCCTCAGGGAGGTCGCCGACCCGGCGAACCAAAACCAAGCGCAATGGAGAACCACACTGGTAGGCTCGACGAGCAAAACCCAGCGAACACAAATGACCCAACCGGCGGGCCGGTAAGGAAGGAGAAACAGTGGAACGGGGAGTACTACGAAGAGTAATCTCACGCCCACGAGAAACGACACGGATTTGACCACGACGATAATCAATGACACCGGCATGCTCATAGAGCCAATTGTCGCCGAGGATAATGTCATAGTCGTCAGAAAGGTCAATGACCAGGCAACGGACAGTGTCCTTGTAGCCTTGAATGGTCAAGGGGACATCGACAACCCCCAAAGAGGGGAGGGATGTCCCATCCGCTAAAAGCACTTCACTTTCCATGTGAGGATCATCCACACGGGGAGGTGTGGAGAACTCCGTGGGATCCACAATACGTCGCGTCGCACGTGCCATACGGCGAAGGCGATTAATGCGACGAAGCTGTCGATTAGACAGTGCATGTGGCGAACGGGGCTTTAAGCCTAACCGACGACAACACGTCGGGTTGATGTACGCGGTGCCAGTTGCCCCGGTATCAAAGAGAATTGAGGCGGGCTGGTGCCCGACCTGGCCGGTAAACGCCAAACGAGGCTGGTCTTGTGAGACCCCTCTGATGCGGTGTTCCGCTGATCCCACAAAGGGTTGATAATATACGTTTACAGGCCAAGGAATGCCAGGCATTTCCTTGCGACCAGGACGATCATCCTGCGGTTGTGTAAACAACCGGGTACCCCTTGGGTAATGTACCAGAATGCGCAAGGTGCGCAACCGGGGATCGTCCGTAAACGTTCGCCATGCAGGCAGTAATATACATGCGCCTACTTGTGTAGGAGCTTTTGCTCTTTCAGCAAAGTAATGATCCAAAAATGGCGCGGCATTTTGGAAAGGTGGATTAATCCACGCAAACTCATGAGCGAGTGGTTTCCGTAGGAAACTGTCGGCTCGTGAGCAATATCATTCGCAAAGTGCATTATCCCCATTGGGTTGGCACATGCATCGAGTGTGAAACGATATGCAATCAGTGATTGAATGTGCTGAAAATGCGTAGGATGCAACATGCGATCAGAACGATCGAGGTCACTGCGAGGACCCTTTTTGGTCCTGTCCGGCTGCGCCGGTGTGTGAGACAATTTCATCACACGATTCATAGCAGTTTGTGCAGCTCGCACTTTCGGAACAGGAATCACCGGTGCTGCATTCATGCGCACGTCCATCGGTGCGGTTCGCAGTTTCACACTGGTGATATTATGCTTTCGCATTGCCAAACACAGTTTGGTGGAAGCATGTAACGCTGACACGCGTTTGCGAGCGGGACTCACCGGCATCTGCGGGAGTACTCCACGCCCTTCGCATTCGCGAGGATGGTCAGCTGAGTAGGGCTTGAAGCACTTATAACAGCGTCCAGCCCGCTTCAGGACTTCCAACGTTGTGTTGCGTAATTGCGCACTGTTGGTGACCATCTTTTCTTCCATTGGGTCGCGGATATCGGCCAGCGGCTCGTAGTTCCGCTCCCCATGCGAAGCCTGCGGCTGCATTTCCATAGCAACATAAGAACTTTTGTAAGTCGTCCCTCCTTGACCTCTCGGCCTGTTATTCAAAATTGGTTTGCCACGACGATCCACTTTCAATGCGTGGTATTTTTGAATAACTCTGTTAGGAGCAAGACGATTACTCGTGTGCGGTTTGCCATCCCGGCTTTCATTTCGACGAGAGCCATATGCCTTGTATTCTTGGTCATATGTTGGTCCCACTTTATATAAATGCGCCCTCAAGCTGGCATAAGTGGTCCATTGCTCATCATCTTTATTTAAGAGGCATTTCCTCTTAATATCTGGACGGAGTCCAGTATACAATGCATGCAACTTGGAAAAGTCATCAAGTTCGTTCTCACACTTGAGAAACATTTGTTCCAAGAGCTGCATGTATTTGATTGTATCGGGACCCGAGGTCCCTGCCTTTGTAAAGGCTGCTATTTCCGACCGAATTTCGAAGTCGGAACATTTATGATCATAAAGTGTCTCCATGCCATACTTAAAATGTTCCCATGACAGTTGAAAGTCTGGCTGTGAGAGCACTTCTGCATCAATTGTTATCCCCCATATGTGTCCCAACTGGGCTAGTAGGCCATGTTTCACTAACTCTTCAAGAGTATTCAGTGCTATCCACCCCCATTGTGTCCGGGGTGCCATAGTGGTTTTGAAATACATGATGATTTCTTGTAACCACTTGGTTAAGGCCTGTTTATCTTCATTCCATTTCGGGGGTTTCATGCCCTGACTGTTCATCTTAGGCATGTTCATGCTCACCTGAGCTTCCCTTCCAGGTTCGTAATAAACTGGCGCATATGGAATCTCCTGCGCCGCTGCCAAATAGGCTTGACCGGTATAACCCGGCCCTTGGGGATTGTACCCCTCCGGAGGCGGTGGAGGCCCCATTTCCGCCCGATGTGGCTCAACAGCCTGATCACCCTCCAGCCCCAACAGAAATTCCTCATGTGGAGGTTCCTGGGTCTGGAAATGACCGGGCGGGTACTCGTACACCCTCTCGTAACCTCCCGATCCGGATGGATGGGATGATCCACTGTAAGCGGGTGTTGAGTATTCCTCTTGCCTTGGGGCGATCTCCGTCTGCGGTACCCTTCCGGGTTGGTATGCCCTCCCGGGCTGTGTCGCCATCCCTGGCTGATAATACCGAACTGGCGGATACACAGCTGACTCCGGCGCAAATGGCGACATCTCCTGCAGCCTTTGAATCTTTTGCTGCGTCGTTTGCACAGGAGGCTGTGATGTCCGCTGTCCAGCCTGCCCCATTGTATAAGGCCGCACCGGCTGTCTTGGCGCCATTTCTGGCTGAGCCACTGGACGAGCCGGTGTGGAGGGACCTGCCTGTATCGATGGTCCCGGGGGCATTTGCACTGATCCCTCTTCAGGGACTTTTCGGCCAGTTCTCTGGATGGCCTGCCATTCCATGGTTGCTTCCTGACCCTCTGGCACATATATCCCCAGTGCCGTCTGCTGCGCATCAAAGAGGCCACGCAGCTTCCCGGGTATACGTTGGAGGGCGTCCCTTGGAACTTGGGCCCTGTACGGGGCATGGCCTCCACGGGGATGATAATACCCCTTAAAGTATACCCCTCCATGAGGGTCATGAAAGGCGCCCAGCGTATCCCAAAAACCCCTCGTGTCCTGTATGACAGGGACACGCATCACTGGGGTGGGCTTTGCAGCCTCGTGCGGCATCTTGGCACGTCCACTTTGATCAGCCGCCATTTGCTGGGCGCGGCGTTCCTGGTATCCACGCCCCGGTTTTGCCGGTTTGTAGGCAATTTCCTGCCGTCCATGAGAAATCTGCTTTGCTTCTTGCAGCTCCAGATATGCTGCATAGTCTTCATCCCCCATCAAGGAACGAAGCTGTGCAGCTTTCTCTGCATCCGCCTTTGCTTTCTGCAAAGCAGCTTCCTGCCTCTGCAGGATCTCATAGGTCTCCCGTCTTTCCCGGGGAATTGGACTGGCAGGTTCACCTGAAACTGGCCTTTGCGGGCCTTTGGATTCCTCCTTTGCCTTTCTAGGCTGTACTCTCGCCTCTGCAGGTGGGTCTTTTGCCTTATCAGGCTGTTCTTTCGCCTTTGCTTCTCCAAGCGGGGTCTCCCTCTCCGGCATCCTTTGCACCTTAGGACTGCTGGTTACCACAACCGATGGCGATGCCGGCTCCGGTTGGATAGGGACAAAGCGGGCATGGTGGTTTACACCACTGTCACTGCCGCTACTGTCCTGCTGGTCTGCCCAGCGGGCGGAGGTCCCCTCCTTGGCAATACGGGCAAAGGCCTTAGCCTGCTCGGCCGGGTCCAGCTCATCGACCTTGGGCTGTACCTCCAGGCGCTGCGCCTTTTGGCTGCCTCCTGCGGAGAAAAACTGCTTGATCTCAGCCTTGCGCTGGCGTTTGTGAGCTCGCTTACGCTCATACTTTTCAGGATTCAATTGACGATCCCGCTCACGTCGCAGCGCTTTCAACTCTCTCCGCTGTTTGGCCTTTCTGGCCTTTTGCTCGTCTAACTTCTTTGCACAAGCAAAACGATCTCGGTTACGAATCCGTCGTCTCTCCTTCTCCATTCTATGCACTTGTGCACGGGTTGACATATCACCCGGCAAAGGAGAAGCACATGATGAGAACGACAATTCTGAGATCTCCTCCCACCGCTCGTGGGGATCATTAGGGTCTGGTCTCTCTGGACTTCCCTCGCTCAAGTCCCATGGTTCCGGGATATGCCTGAGCGCAAAGGCCATCTTTTCTGGCCAATTTGGGTCCTCTTTGGCAATTTGATCTGCCATTCCAGGACCATACCACCTTTGTAGTCTAACCAGTCTGGCGGTGGTTAACCTTTCTCCAAACTGGTCGGCGGCCATCCGCCATCCCTCGTCAAGCTCATCGACGAGATCTGGCGGTGGTTAACCTTTCTCCAAACTGGTCGGCGGCCATCCGCCATCCCTCGTCAAGCTCATCGACGAGATCGCTGTGGAACTTTGTCCACATTGCACGGCACGGTAGTTGCCGGCTATATGGATCTCGAGTGTCTGGAACGAACTCCAGCACCCTTGAGCTTTCACCAGGCCCCCACTCTGGTAACGCAGGCCTCCGAGGGCTCCAGTTATGGCCTCCCGGCCTTGGCGGACTTTTTCCGCATACTGCTTGAGCGCTTTCTGTGAGCGACTCATCTCCCGTCCCGTCCGATCCACTGGGTGTTCTCACATGCACCTGGGATTTGAGCCGTAGCTCCGGGATCTTGACCTTCCGGCCTTGCATTCTCTCAACTCGCCCTAAGGCTTTGGCCTCCCGGCCTTGATATGGAGATTTCTCACTTTCCATCGGCCGCTCACCTGGCGATGGACTCTTCCGCTTTGGGCGCTGCTTGCCAGCAACCTTCCAGTCTTCCTCTGGAATGGTTGGCATGGGCAGCTCCGACGGACTGGGGGCCCTCACAGCTGGCACCACCTGTTGGGCGCTTCTCTCTTCTGCCTCCTGGGCCCGCTGCTTTTGCTTCAAGAGGCGGTCACTCAACGCCTTGACCTGGTCTTCGGCGGAGGTTTTGGCTTCTTGTGCCTCGCGGCTCTGTTGCTTCGCCTTCTTCATGGCCAGCTCTTTCTCTCGAGCTTCTTTCTTGGCCTTGTTGACGGCGATCTCCAGCGAGGCGATCCTCTCGGCGGTCTCTTCGTCCCGCTTCGCTCTCGCCTTCTCGGCCGCGGTATCCGCCATCTTCTGCAGGAGCTCTTTGATACCAGGGATCTTCAGCAACGTCGCCGCCGCCTCTGCGTCCCGGTCTTGCTCCTGCGTCTTCTCCGCCGCCGGCGGGGTATCCACTTCTTCCATCGGCTCATCTTCTGCTGCGGGTGCCGATGTGG
>CAJHUC010003034.1:0-35302 GCA_905146915.1 Ostreobium quekettii | reverse complement strand
AGTCCCATGGTTCCGGGATATGCCTGAGCGCAAAGGCCATCTTTTCTGGCCAATTTGGGTCCTCTTTGGCAATTTGATCTGCCATTCCAGGACCATACCGCCTTTGTATTCTAACCAGTCTGGCGGTGGTTAACCTTTCTCCAAACTGGTCGGCGGCCATCCGCCATCCCTCGTCAAGCTCATCGACGAGATCACTGTGGAATTTTGTCCACATTGCACGGCACGGTGGTTGCCGGCTATATGGATCTCGAGTGTCTGGAACGAACTCCAGCACCCTTGAGCTTTCACCCGGCCCCCATTCTGGTAGCGCAGGCCTCCGAGGGCTCCAATTATGGCCTCCCGACCTTGGCGGACTTTTTCCGCAAACAGCTTGAGCGCTTTCTGTGAGCGACTCATCTCCAGTCCCGTCCGATCCACTAGGTGTTCTCACATACACCTGGGATTTGAGCCGTAGCTCCGGGATCTTGACCTTCCGGCCTTGCATTCTCTCAACTCGCCCTAAGGCTTTGGCCTCCCGGCCTTGATATGGAGATTTCTCACTTTCCATCGGCCGCTCACCTGGCGATGGACTCTTCCGCTTGGAGCGCTGCTTGCCGGCAACCTTCCAGTCTTCCTCTGGGATGGTTGGCATGGGCAGCTCCGACGGACTGGGGGCCCTCACAGCTGGCACCACCTGTTGGGCGCTTCTCTCTTCTGCCTCCTGGGCCCGCTGCTTTTGCTTCAGGAGGCGGTCACTTAACGCCTTGACTTGGTCTTCGGCGGAGGTTTTGGCTTCTTGGGCCTCGCGGCTCTGCTGCTTCGCCTTCTTCATGGCCAGCTCTTTTTCTCGAGCTTCTTTCTTGGCCTTGTTGACGGCGATCTCCAGCGAGGCGATCCTCTCGGCGGTCTCTTCATCCCGCTTCGCTCTCGCCTTCTCGGCCGCGGTATCCGCCATCTTCTGCAGGAGCTCTTTGATACCGGGGATCTTCAGCAACGTCGCCGCCGCCTCTGCGTCCTGGTCTTGCTCCTGCGTCTTCTCCGCCGCCGGCGGGGTATCCACTTCTTCCATCGGCTCATCTTCTGCTGCGGGTGCCGATGTGGCTGTGGAGGGTCCAGCCATGTCCTCCCGGACTGTCACACCTCCTGGCCCATCCCGGGCTTGTTCAGTTCCTTGCCCATCCCGGGCTGTATCGATCGCCTGCCCATCCCGGGCTTGTTCTTCCCCCTGCCCATCCCGGGCTTGTTCCTCCGATTCCTCAGCCTCCATGGAGGAGGCCGGGGAAGGGCTTCGACGTCTTGTACTCTCGCGCGCTCCCAGGTGGAAGCGTGGCCGCCACCCTCAGGCGGCTCCGAAACCAAATGTTACGAATAGGATGTGGGTGTGGGGTTTCTGCCCTCTTTGAGCCGCGGACCCGCCTCGCCGGGCACCTAGGTCCTTACAGGGCACCTAGGCGGGACCACCCCTCCTACTCCCGTATCCTAATATGGATAAAGGTTACAGTGGGTGAGGAATAGTACGTGCCTTGGGCAGGGCGTCCCCCACACCAAGGGCCATTAGTAGGACGTCTCCCACATCAGGCTGGTGCGCGTAACACAGAAGTCCTACTTTATAATCAAATACATCAAATATCATCTAATTTAACCACATTTAGGGTTGTTCTTTATGTTTATGTTTACGTTTTTATTTTTACGTTTTTATGTGCAAAAACATAAATTTGCAAAAGCGCCTATTTTTGCGGCTATTTTTACGTTTTTACGGCTCGCTGGGACACTAGGTTATATTATGAAAGTTGCGTACAATGATCAATCCTCCGCCATCTCTAGCACCTGCAACACAATATTCACCCTGCCCTTAGCAAGGGCGATGATGGTGTTCAACAAAAACTCGTTTCTTGCCCTTTCCAGGGCGTCTGGCTGCCACTCTCCGTACTCCGTAAATCTGTATGTACTGTCCTTATGTACACCACGCAGTTTTTACGTTGTATTTACGTATTTTTATGCATTTTTACATGTAAAAACGTAAAGACTATATTTGCGCGTAAAAGCGTAAATACCATCAGTTTTTATGGGCCATAAAAGTTATGCCAGGCGTAAAAACCAAGCCTAACCATATTGTATCACTAACGATCCCTTCAAGGCATCCCTTGAATACAATTCAGATATGGCCACAAATGCATAAAGGACGCCGAGAAGGCGCCCGCTGCATAACCAAGGCAAAACGCACAGGACAAGGAGGCCGCCAAGGCTCTAAAAGCATGGCGCAACCTTGAGAAGGACGCCCACAAGGCACACACCATGGCGAGCCGCCGATGGCTCACCATCGTAGATCTGCCCATCAGAATCCATCAACACGGAGATGATGGCGTCGTCATGGAGAGGCCCCAAGATTGGGTTGCCTGGTGGAAAAGAGAAGCTTGGAGGGGTCGCAGCATGAGGGCGCATGCTGGAACGATGTGGCGTTTGCTTGATGGGGGCCACAACCACCCAAAGAGTGTACAAGGACGTGAGTGTAAAAGTGAAAATTCCAACACACGCCCAGGTCAGAAAGGTGTAGACTGGGGTTAGTTTGTAATGCGGCTGTGTGGTGTAGTGGTATGTGGGCGCGCAATTTGTGTGAAGTTGCAATATGTTGCTCCAAACTGCTATTTTCGTCAAGCATGCACAGAAAATGTGCTAATGGGCTGCAGTGGCGCACTACACAAAGTGCTGGACCATGTCCTGCCAGGAGCGAAAACATCAAACACATTTCTGTGTGCTCAAACTATAGTTTTGGACACTGAACGTTATGTAGTTAGCACATGGTCCATTCACCCGGGCAGTGCCACCTTGGCTCTTGGATGTTCAATCACAGCTGCCCCATGATTTGGCGGCCAGAACCACATAATAAACAAGACGTTCTTCAATGAACGGCCGTCACGAGCAATTCGGAAACTTCACAACAAACGCTGAAATGTTTCCATGCACGACGTCCAAACAGATTCGCTCGCCATTAGCAGTTCTCGCGACTGCCACCCAGCTGCTTTCGAATGGCGATGCGCCACTTTCTTTCGCGCAAAGCACGCCATCAAGTCACTGCGGTTGTCAACCTCCTACTTCTTCCATTTGCTTCACTGCATCTGCTCACTCGGACTCCTTTGACCCTGTTGCTCATGCTCACGACCAATGAATGCAACGCATATGATTTCTGAATGACAATCATGCATCACAAGTGCTGAGGCGAGATCTGCAAATTCAACCAACTTAAATCTGCTCGAGTTTTGCTGATGTTGCTCTCAGTTTCTTCACTACTCCTTCCTCGCCACAACTCTCAAATTATTTAAATCATTTGCGTGCAAATTCACACGCACACTTCAGCGAACATGCAAAATCCACCTCGATTTTCGGCTCCTCTACAATTGAGTCGTCCTGCACTTCGGCGACAGAGGTTCAATAGTTGCCGTAACGTTGGTCGAGCACGCACTTCGCCATTCGCCACAGGTGGCCCCACTGCAAGTCATCTGTTGTCGCCCACCTCCACTGCCATAATGCTTGCCAGCAACAGGTTAGCCTGGGCCCATTGGCCCTTTCCGTAAACCATCCAGCATTGATGATCGCCGCGTCGGCAGCCCCGGCTTCCACAAACAGCTTTTAGGTTCACAGGTTTGTAGCACATTCGGGCGCTGGCAGCTTGTGAGAGAGTGTTGGTGGTGTGCAAGGTTGCGAGTTACGCCGTAAACACAGATCGTATCTACGTTGTTACGCGTGAAAATAGCTTTTACTTCCTCTGTCCCAAATTACATGGCAGTTATGAAACGTGGGCCTGGAAAACCTATCAAAACATGTCATATTTTCATATAATTTCATGACAATGTTTCAATTTAAGTCAAGTTTGTGCTCCAAAAATTTTGTGTTGATTGGACGAGCATCCAGTCCGTAGTGTCATCGCGCGAACATACGTCACTCAGTCAAGCATTTCAAGGTGGCTAACAAATAGCCCGTTTTCGGGTCGTGGAACATATCCCCTTTTGTTGTCCCCAATCTTGTAAAGTGACGAGACTTCAAGACGTGTTTCAGATTGCAGGTTTGAGGAGAGATGCAAAAGCAAAGGGCAGGCCGCCAGCTCGTCTTGAAAGGCATGATTGAGGATCATGCCTGTCTTTTGCCTTAATCGCCGTTTCCCGAATTGTGTGCTGGTTGTGCACCGCAGCCTTTTCAGCTTTTGCTGCAAACTGCTCCCGCCATGTCTTGGTACATCCACGGGTCCCTTGCCATATATGGGACAAGATCATTCCGGCGAGATTGCTGATTACATATCGGAACGGCTTACCGATGGTCTCAATAATTCGGCACGTAGTCTCGAACCTACAGGCGAGATCCTTGATCACGTATTTCCGGAATGCACTGAGAGTCTGCCCTCTGCCTCTGCATCTCTGCTCTGTCCTACAGTAAAAAGCGCTTCTCCAACTCTTGTCGTTTCGCTTGGAGAGAATCACCGCAAAGTGGCAGGTCCCAGGGCCAGGAAACAGGCGGTTTCGGTGCCACCTTGACAAACTGGGGTATTTCCAGAAAAGTGGAGTCTGTTCAAAATAGCACTTCGAATTGATCACTTAACCAATTAACCCAACAATTTGGTATCACAAACTAGGCATAAATTGAGACATGCTGACAATTTTTTTTGAAATTACGATACGTTTTAGTGGGTCTTCCAGGGCCATAGATCATAACTGCAATTTAATTTGGGACGGAGGAAACGCGTAAAAGCGCGTGAAAATACGTAAATACAACGTAAATACAGCCCCGTGCAAATCAGGATAGTACATGCAGACTTAGGGAGTCAAAGGAGCGACAGCCAGATGCCCTGGAATCGGTAGAGGACGAAGTGTTGTTTCCATGCTATCGTTGCTCTGTCCGAGGGCGAGGTGGACGCTGTGCGGCGCGTGCTTGAGGGGCCGGAAGATTGATCATTGTGCGCGAATTTCATCGTGTAGCCTGGGTGTCACAACAAGCGGCAAAAACGCAAATAAGCCGTAAAATATCCCCTTTTGCAGCTTTACGTTTCTGTGTATAAAAACGTAAACGTAGAAACGTAAACGCAACTAACAAACCTGGTGGTGTGGGTGGTGGAGGGGTGGTGTGGGGTGGGGGGGAGAACATAGCACCCGTTCCAGCAATCCAATGTACTTTTTGGGCATCGGTGCTAGGTACCATCTCATGCAGGCGCTCGAAATGCGCTCCGCATTTGTCTCATACGTCAGGACTCGCCAATTGTACCCGGATTTTCTCGTTGTGTCATCCAAGTTGTATTCCAGGATCCTGGAATGGACGGATGACATGCAGCTCCCAGCCACCGTGGGAGCATTGTCCCCTTGCTCTTCGCGGTGCTTTTGTTGTGTGCGTATGTGCTTGGGAGACTCTGCACCATCGTTGTACCGTATAACACAGAATCTCACACACACTCGTTTTGGAGGGGGTGCCGTTTGCATGCCATGCTTCCTTTTTGGCGTATAGCAGTTACTACCCACGGGAAGTGTACGCCTATAGAATTAATGTTCAGCCGCGCCTATATGCTTCAATGAATGTACTTGCATCCTGTCCATTTGGGCGCTCTTTGCAACATACATGTGGTTCATTGCCAGGTATGGGCATCCAACACAGCGCACCAACTTGTTCTAAACTCACACAGGCATTTGGATTGCTTAGTTCCAAGGCTTTGCTGCACAGCCATGGAACAACACTTACTGGTTGCCTAGCGGGTGTATAGCTGCCCTGGGAACATGCTACAGCTCAACGCAAGAGCGAAATTGTACACCCATTCCCTCTGTCATTGCTTCTTGTTGGCTAGACACGCATGAATTTGATGACCCTTTGGGCAATACCATTGGCATTTGGATTATCCCAATGATGGAATATTTCAAATGGCAGTAGTACTGCCGAAAGCCTAGTCAAAAGGCTATCTCTAACATATCTCAGAAATACTCCCCAGGTAACAAAGTGTCAAGAAAGGGCCGTAGCCATAGGTGCTCCATCTTTCCTGGAGTCTTCTTGCCGTACAGCATTGGCATTCCTTCTATGACGAAGGCAAGGGCGCTATTCATCCAGAAAAGTATGGGGCCTTTCAGCCATGGATTCTCAACCTATTTTCTCAGTAATCAGAAAGTGAGTGATCCTCACTCTATGCAGTCTTTCAGCACTCATGTATTTTGGAACTGACTGCGTTGTCTAGTACCCTCATGCATCGTTCTCAAATAAGCGTTTTCGATTTCGTGATCTACACGCTGCTGATCAATTATTGTTGCATGAATGCAACCGAGGCCGAAGGGCAAACTTCTAGATCCACGAGAACACAATGCGCACCGCACGAGCAATCAGGATCAGTGCATGCACGTGTGCAGCAATGGCCCAACGCTGTCTTTACACTCGCTCGCAGCACCTGATAATGGCAAACATAGCTGCGCCCGATGGAAAAGTACCAAGCAAAGTACACTTGAGCTGCATCTCCCAATATTTCAATTGGAGTTGGGTTACTCTTGCCACAGTGCAACCCAAACCACACATTGCTGCCCACCAAATCCCTCACTTCAGCGACCACATACGGCCCAGAATCTCAAAGACAGCTTTGGTGTCCAGGGTTTTTAGATGCCCAAGGCCAGAAGCCAACCCTAACTGCCTTTGCAGTTTTGGAGGGTCCGGATGTGAGGTCTGAAGACAGATGGGATGCAAACGCACTCGCACTACCACGCATCCAACCACCTCTGTAGAATGTCGCAGGGTGGGGGGCGCCTCCAACACTTCTCATTTTCGCTGTGGCACACCATTCCTCTCGCCTCTGCGAAGGTGCTACTGTCAGGAAGAAGTGTTCATTTGCCAACCACCTTATCGTCCATAATGTGTTCCTCACTGAATGAATGGGCCAGCAGCCTGCAATCTGCGAGACCCAAAACTCAGGCAGCTGCCTGCCTGTTTCAGCACGTACTACCAGATGTGGAGCTGTTCCTCTCCAGAAGCGCTCTAAATAATCTCGATGTATGACACATCAATGCATGACTGGAGTATGCTCGTGGCTTGAAGACCACCATAGACACCACAGCTTGATGCATGGCAAATGGGTAACTCTAAAGTGCATGTGATGTCCACCCAGTCTTGCATGTCACTCTGTGCAGCAACAATCCACAAACCTACTTGACGTGGAACAACCCCAACGCAACTGTCGAGCTCCTGACCTCAGAGAGGTTGCTTTCCCTGCATTGAAATTGTTTGTGACTGCACACCCACAATTCAACCACCCTGGCGGTGAGAGGGCACAGTGCAGTTCCCAATCGAGGGCAGATCAACTGCGTTGCAGCCTTGAGCATCAAAGACCACAGACAACTGCCCGAGCTCCGCATCGGCACAGCGTGCCACTGCCAGTTGCCAAGCACCACAACATGCAGTGCTGTGAAGACAATCAGCGTGGCTGGAGGTGCCCCTGGGACCACATGGTGCTGTCACCGCCCTGCTGCCTTCCCCTCCAGCTTCTTCTTCAGGGACGACGCCACCCGCATCCTGGCAGCCCGGATCTTCTCTAGGTCGTGCTGCTCGTCGTACTGTGGCAGGTGTGGGGTGATTTCGCTCTCAGGTGCAGAGCCCACCTTCATACTGGTCACGCGCTTGTAGAAGTCGACAGGCGGCTCACTGAAGACAATCTCCTCGTACTGCTCCCTTATCACTGGCTTCTTTGTGCTCTGAGTGGAGTTCTCTTCGGAGTACAGTTTCAGTCGTCGTGTCATTTCGATCTGGACAGGATGACGACATGGTACAACCCAGTGGGCAAGAATGTCAACCCATGCATTCACACACATCCATTTACCATCGCTTTCTTTGGTGTCAGATGGGCATTGCTAGCCCCAGTGAGGATACGAAATTCCAGACTTCAGCCCACATGGGTGTGGGATGGAGGCACAGCGCTATTCAACATTGAACCTCAATCTTATCAAATTGCACACAACTGCATCCCACATGTGTGGTGTCCTGAAGCTGTACACAGTGCAGTGTGCTCCATTCTTCCAATGGAACATTCACTTTTGCAGGAACTCTTGAGCGCTGATCCCCTTTTGCGAGCCATTTTTCCAGCACACACGACGAACCCAATCAACCGTTTGGATGTGTGCAATGCTACTAAATGATTCAGTGTTTTTACCAATGTTCTGTTTGTGGACACAGCTTTCATCCAGTAGTAGCTCACACGCTGCCAGCTTTCTGGCAATGCTCTGCAAGAGCTATCGAAGATTTGGACTCTTCTATCCTGACAATCATTGGAGCAACATGTGTCTTTCCATTCCAATATATAGCAGCACTCTCACAAGCCAGGTGCACTGCTGCCATCCAAATAGATGAGATGTGAGCTTTGTGCCTCCTCTCAAGTGAGACAAAAGCACACACATGTGCACACTGAACAAACATTGCTTGGTTGCTGCTGTGCCTGCCATCGCCTCTCAAGGTGCCACGGCCTTGTTGTCACATGGTTTGGACAATTGTGACCAACAGAATTCACACACACACACAACCTGATAGGAAAGTGCAAGACTATGAAAATCCCAAGCCATAGATGGTATGAAAGTGAATCAATCAGTCTTGTGGAAGAGCAGTGGCAATAGGTGGGAACTGGGTGTGGGTGGTGGATCAGATATGACAACGAATTGCAAGTATTGGTTCCATCCAGTGATCTAAGTCAAGAAAACAATCCACAGTTGTATCTGTACTGTATTTTTGGCGAGCGTAGGACCAGTTCTGGGTTAGGCACGCTTCTCAATCGTGCCACAATAATGCTACCCATCTTCTTAACCTTGAAAGGGGTGGTGAGTGTGGGGTGGAATAGGGGCAGGGTTGGAGAGGAATGGGAGCTTGGGTTGACGCTCCTTTCATGCTGCAAAGTTATGTTTCCATGGCACTGACAGTAAGGTTGCCACTCGCACGACATCTCTTCTCTGCGTGCGGCTATATTGACCAACCATTCCTAATTCCTTTTTAGGGGACTGCCAACACGATAACCAATATGATGGATGAGTTTGCCTAACTACATCTGACCACACACGACAACAACACAGCTCTTAAGCCTTGGAGGCGATGATGGACGCAAAGATGCAACCAAGCACTGTTTCCAATATTTATCTATTTCCGTTACAAGCAAACTATGGACAACGAATGACTAACAAACAGTGTTGATGGCACCATTACTGAACTCGCCTTGCTTTCACAAGGACAGCATTTGCAACGCATTGGCAACCGGGGCTCTACACCAACGCAGAGCGCTCCCTGCCGGAACAGTGGACTCGCCAGTACGTTTTTGGTTCGGGGGATTGGGTCGCACCGGTTGCTGCCGGAGATTGCCATTTTGCAACGCAAAGTCCGCGACTCAGCGAATGGACCACAGCGCCGACCGCGTGCCGGCAATCAGCCGCGTCGCCCCACCTCTCCGCCGTGCGAGTCCAGCGAGAAGCGCACCACCACCACGATGTCGAACTCCCCCCACCCCATCTCCGTCAGCTCGAAGGGGGCGGAGGTGAGCACGCGCTCCGGGTCCGTGAAGGACGGGTGCAGGCGGAATGTGACGCTGTGCACGGCGTGGGATATGTCCATGCCGCGCGGGCCCCGCACGTACACCGTCCAGCGGTGGGACTTCTCCTCAGAGGCCTTCTTGCCCAGCCAGAAGCCCACGGTGCCGACGCAGATGGGCAGCACGTACTCGGCGCCCCGGACTCGGGTGATGCCCTGGTAGTCCACGAACGTGGCCGGCTCCTCGGTCTTGGCGGGCTGGGCCATAGCTTCCGGGGGCTGGGTTGGGAAGGGGCAAGTGTGTCGGGGGCGAAGTCCTGTCGCGCACGGGGGGTCCGAGGCACACTGACTCTGACTAACAGAACGGTGCCCCAGACGCAGAAAAAAGACGGCAGAATAAAGCTCCGCTCGCTCGCAAAAATGGCCGCTTTCCTGGAGGAGGACGCCCCAGTTCGGGAAAAAGACTGCAGCAAAAGGCCAATTTTGGAATGGAAAAGACGACAGCACGACCCGGACACCAGCACCGTCTGTGTGCCCCAGAGGCGCAGGGTCGAGGCGCACAGTCGTGGGCGGGGTGGACAGAACAGGGTTTTCGGGAGCTGTGGCTGCGTGAAGGGCACAAGTATCGCAATGTACTGACAGTACATTGTGCAACTATGCCCAGGACTGGCCCACGCAGACAGGTAGATTTGGTCGACTTTGGAAGCCCTTGGCTGTGGCCCGACCCTGTGCCACGTTTCTGCGCGGCAAGCTGCAAAGGGACCATCCCCGCAGGTCGTCGGAAAGACAACTGCTGCTCCTAACGATGTCAAACGAGCTGAACGGCAGCACGAACGGCGAGCAAGACAGGGGCCAAACTTGGACCGGTGGTTGCCTCCTGTGCTGAATCCTACTGACAACGCAGTTGCAGCACTCCACCATTCGTTTGCCTGGGAAACATTTGTTGAACCCCTTGTGCGGGGCGAAGTGCCCGTCGAAGGCTGGTGGCAGACTTGCTCATCGCCCTGCATCCTGCGCCTCGACGATGGCGGGGATCAGAAAAGGTTCACGCGCCGGGCCGGCACAGGGTCGGGCTGGCGCCAGGCCCGGCACTTCTTTACACCGGGGTGTCCCCGCGACAACGACGCCGCGGGCACCTCCAAGCAGACTGCCAACAAGCGCTGCAGCTTGCCACAAGAATTGCCGTGAGAGTTTTCGGAGGTCCAGGGCGGACCCGCGCCGCGCAAACAGTCGGTCGCGCAGCCAGGTCGAGGCTTCTGATTCCGCGCCGGGCAGCCGGCGTGCTGACGTCCTCCCTCTCGGAGTGCGTGCGACCCTGCCCGCAGCAGGCATGGCGCTCACGTGCGCGTGCCGCGGCCTGGCTCTGGCCAACTTCAGCGCGGCTCCCCTTGCCCCGCCCGCCGCCGGTCACCTGACACCGGCCCTGAAGGCACCCTCGCTCGCATGTACGGCGGCGGGGCGCCCCTGTACCGCCCTGGGGGCGCCCGCGGGTATTCTGCGCAGCATAAAAACGCAGCGCACCACAGAATTTCCGCCTTTTCCTCTTGCACACCCCCAAGAAAAACTTATCCCGAGCACAAGCGCAAGCACCGACTTGTGCGCCCCCGTCCTCGTCGGCCCCCCGCCTCCAGAGCCCTCCCTTGCCCAACGGAAGCCCGCTCGCAGATGGCCGTGTGCGCGACGCGTTGCCTCGGCGCCAGCGGCGTGGCCGTGCCGCCGCACATGGTGCGCCTGTCGCCCCGCTCGGGCCTCCGGCGCCGCGGCAAGGGCGCCGGGGGCGTCACGCGGGTTCTGCGGCTGGCGCTGGAGAGGGGGATCAACTTCTTCGACGTGACGGACATCCTGGGCGTTAAGGACGCCGGTGAGTGGGCCGGGCGGCCGACTGTGGCGAGCGCGGCCTGCTCTGGATCCAGAATGTGGTGTCGCGGCTGCGGTTGTTCTGGGCTGGTGATCGGTGCTTGTGCCGCGGTGCGTCGCAACTTCGGCGCCTGCGGGACCACCTGGATGCTCCAAGGCGTCCGACGGTGTCGCGACGATGTTGGTTGGACGGTTGAGCGCCATGATGGCTGCGCAGTCTTGCCGACGATGACTGTTTGTTCCCTTGGGCCCCGCCGCGCGCCCGCTGGCGCCGGCCTTCCTGATGCCTGCCTAACTGCGGGCGTCGTCATCTGTCGCGCCCCCTCGTGCGCCTTCAGCTCACGCCGCGCGTCCCCGTGCTGTGCCGCCTTCTGAGCGTCCAACGATCTCGCGCCCTGACCCACAGGGCGCTGCTCGTGAACCGTCGCCGTGCTGCTGCCGGCCGAGAATCGCGCAGCGGTGCACATCGCGCGCACCTCCATCTTTGTTCTCAAGCCGAAGGGCCCAAGGCCAGTCGCTTTTCTACTTGGCACCCCATCCCAAATGGTTTCGATACCCCAACCCCACACCCCCGCAGCACCCCTCTCCGTTTTAACCCCCAGGATGGACTGACAATGAGCCGTCCCGCGCCGGACCTGACATCTCACGCTCTCCTCTGCTGTTGTCCGCCAGTTGAGGTCATCCGCAGCAGGAGGGAGGAGCTGGTGCTGGCCCTGCGCTTCGGAGCCCGCCGCGAGGACGGCCGCTTGGTGCCTGACTCCACGGCGGCCAGCGTCCGCCAGGCATGCGAGGCGGGTCTGGAGAAACTGGGCATGGACGGAGGCCACTTCGACCTCGTGTACCAGGAGCTGCCCGATCCCGAGACGCCCATCGAAGCCACTGCGGAGGCGCTGAAGGTGGGCTTGCATGGCGCGGGGGCACGGCCTGCAGACGTCTGACAGTCTGGTTGGATTTTATGGTCTGGCAGTTGCAGTAGCACGTCCCAGGCCTGCGCCGGCCGGAACAGACACACGTATTTGTCCGTTCTTTTCCCCTGGTCTCAGGTGTACAGGATTGCCATGCCATCAGCGCACAGGACGTGGACATGTTGCGGAGTTGGTGGCGTGGGATGGAGATAGAACGCACCACAATGTTGCTACTCCGTACAACCTAAAGAGCAGTAGCGACGACCAGGGTCCACGGTCCTGCTTTTGCGCTTTTCGTAGTTTTACAGTTGGTATTGGGAGTTGATGATCATTCATGTTGCAGGCTCTTGCGGACTCAGGCAAGGTCAGGGCTGTTGGCCTGGCTGCGGTGGATGGAGACACCCTCAGCAAGGCGCATTCCATACAGCCAATCTCTGCCGTATCTTTCCATTGGTCTGCATGGAGGCCTGTGGACAGCAAGGGCAGCGTCGTGGCTGTGTGCCGCGAACTCGGGGCCAGCCTCTTGGCATGCCGGCCTGGTGGTCGCATCAGTGCTGCTCGGCTCCTGAACAGCGCTGCTGCCGGGTAAGTGCGGATGGCTGGCGCGACCTCGGACGTTCTATGCCTTTTGCAGGTAGACCTGCAAAGAAAGAACAAATGGGATCTTGATTGATAAAGTTCATTGAAATAGCCACTGTCACGATCCTTTGGCATATCTGATCTTAGTCCTCAGCTGACATTAATCACAACCAGCAAAAGCCTCCAGTGCTGGTGTGACCGTACTGGAATAGATTTCCTGTGGACAGGGTGACATATTTGTTCCCTTTCAACCAGCTCAGAACCTGGGCAGCGTTACACTGACTGCATGTCATATTTTGTCCACTTGTGGCTGGCCTGACAAGGCTGTTCACTATTTCCCTGCAGTGAGAAGGCGAAGAAAGTCCTGGAAGCTTCCCAGTCCAAGGTGCTGAAGAGGCTGGAGGCCATCAGGGACCGGTCTGCTGCTGTCCTGGCCATGCGTGTGAAGAGAATCGCGGGCATCCAAGCTGACAAGATGCAAGACCTGGTGAACGCCATATTGGACAGGCAGGCTAAGGGGCTGGTCACGAAGGTGAAGCAGCTTCTCCCTGACCAGGAGGGCCCAGCAGCCTTGCAGTTGGCATCTCTTGCAGCAAAGCAGAAGGATCTCGCGTCCAAGCGCATCAACAAGCTCTTGGACAAGCAGCTTGAGGTGTTTGACAAACGGGTGGACAACTTGTCTGGCCTGCCAGGCAGCGAGTTTCTGGAGAAGCTGGCCAAGATTCAGTCGCACCAACAGCACGTCTTTGTCACAAGGGTGACTCCGATCCGCAGGAACCAGGCTGACAGAATGGTGTCCATGCTGCGTGGCCACCTGGGAAAGGCATCGCCGGCAGTGAAGAAGGCCGGAAAGGTGCTTGGCAACCAGAGCTGCCGCTTTCTTGCAAGGGTTATTCAGAAGCAGGACCGACAAAGGCAGAGGATGGCCACATGCGCACAGAGGACAATGGAAGAGCAGCGCATCAGGGTCGCTGTACAGGTGGAGTCGTTCCTGCAGAAGCAGGTTCGCCAGGTGACCAAGAAAATCGGGGCGTTCATTGGCAAAGGGGCTGCCCCTGTGGCGCCCTGCCTCAGGAAGAAGTTGAGCTTGCAGAACGAGAAGCTGACTGTGCGGGTCAATGCCCTGATCAACAAGGGGGCTGGAGCACAGCGTATGAAAGTGGTGCTGACCCAGATGATGAAGAAGCAGGCTGCGGGCTTCCTTGCTGAGGTTGAGATGGTTGTGAAGAGGAGAAACAAGCAGTTGGAGCAGGCTGCCAGATCTGCATTGGGATGGGGGTCCTCCCTGCCAGGCAAGGATAGTGCCTTGGGGGCATGCACAGCTGAAACTCTATCAGAGCAGCCCACTTGCCCAGGCAGTGACCCCACAAAGACAGCGCTGACGATTGCTGGCAGGATCAGGGACGTGGCAAAGGCTCGCGGCATTGATGTGCCCACGGCTTGCATGGCATGGGTCCACTTCCAAGGCGACGACGTAATCCCTGTTGCCATCGTTGGAAGGAAGGGCAAGGTGCTGGATGCGCTGGTGAAGGCGACCAGTGTGGAGCTGACGCCAGATGAGGCTGCCTGCATGTGCGATCCCCAGGCGTCGGATGCTGAGTGGGATGACTGTGATGAAGCACTGCGAAAGAGGGAGGCAAGCACACAGGCCACGACTGATGGACTGTGCTCAATGGATTAGAACGGCTGTGGGGCTCAGGCGATGCCTAGTGGTCTCCTGGGCATCAGCACCCCCTTGTGGATTGTTGATATGCTTTCATTCACGTCTTGTGACTTGGATTCTGGGCGCTCGATGGATTAGTCGACTGTTCATGTGATTTCATTCGTGTCTTGTGGTTCGGATTGGGGGTGGTGGACTGTTTGTAGACATTTCCCCCACCCTGATGACAGTCTGGCTTTGGTGGCAGTGTGGGCTCCACCACACAACTGGTTTCAAATGCCGGATAGATTTCTCTGCACTATGGCGTGGGTGTGTCAACACGTTGCGGACTCAGCTGCAGTGTGTTTGCATCAGCTATGGCCTCAGATGGAGAGTTTGCTGGGTCTATTCGTGATGGCCTGGCATTGACGCAAGTTTTTGCTGGTACTATGGCATCGAGGGATTGGAAGAACAAACGAATGAATGTTGGTCTCTTTGTAAGATTCCCTGGTGTCGAACGTGGCACTTCTGTGCACAGGCGTGTCTTGACATCTCATCAAGTGAGGGAAGTGAGGACGACGGCTCTGTGGACACCTGCCTGGGCTCGTTTGGAAACATAACCACAAGAGACCCGAGGCCCGTGTGTGTTTCGAGAATCTCAAACACGATATTGCATATTCTGACGTAATCCACGTGTGTCACATTAATCCCCAGGGCATACGTCACCGTGCGTCAGCCACAGACGGTCCAGATGGCCCCAGCCAGACAGGCCCACCCAGTATCTCCCGGTATCTCCCTGACCATCGCAGAAAGACTGATGCTTTCGGAGAAATGATCAACGGGAATGAATCTTGTTGGGCACACGGGTAACTCCTACAGCTAGGCCTGGCCTCCTTTCCACCATTCCAACATTCTCACTCCCAAGGTGTGCATATCATGCCTCAACATTCAGACTGTTTCTTTCTTTATGATGTTGTCCTGCAAGGGTGGCCAACCCGCAGTGTGGATGTTTTGCTTCCGCGCAACTCTGGCCCTTCATGAGCTGCACACGCATGGCGACTGTTCAACCAGATAGTTGAGCTGAGCGCAAGTGAATGGGACTCCTGCTATCCCACCGACATGTCCACTTAACAACCACACCAACTGCCCTAGTACAAAAAACTGGGAGTTGAAACGTGGCACACATGGGAGAGCTAAGGAGCTCGTCGAACAGGGTTGCGCGCAGCCACTGCAAGGCAACATTCCCGCTCGGGCATTACAGTTACACATGGTATCCACCCGGTTTTGTCGGTGACACCGACTCGCGGCCGAAAGCCCTCAACGGAAGGTGTGCTGACGACTCCACGAGGCATGTGGCAATTCTCTCGCTGCCCCAGGCAGTGTCCGAACACACAAACTCCGCGCCCGCCACCCGCCAGTTGGGGCCACAACCAACCGGGCGCGCGCGTGCGCTTATCCAAGAATGTGACGAACCGCAGAGTCTGGACAGCGAGGGCTAGGCGTCGGCTGCAGCGCCGCAAGTAAAAGTACATACATCAAAGCGGTAAACTGAAGTGACGCTGCCTCGTTAAACATGGGTGATCGCCCCTCCGTCAAAACCTATTGGGCCAAGCATTTTCCCTTTCGCGGGTCATAACTCGGAGCACCCGGCTCCACGAGCAAACCTCGGGCCCTTCTGACGTGCCCTCTCCCGGTACATTTATTGCACAATTGAGGAGTCTGCAAAGGCTCGCTGGGAGCGCCCTCGGCACCCCAAAGGCGCGGGCACAGCCGCAGTGCGCCCCACGACTGGGTTCCCACAGCCTACCCCGCCCACAACACTGCGACCACACTCGTCCCAATTCATCCCCCTGTGGCCCAGCACCAGCGGCTCCTCTCCAAAACACGGTCCAATTGCCCATCGGGCTTCAAGCGCAAAACAAACTGTCCAATAGGATGCACAACAGGCGGCCTGCCAGTGCCCCGTGGCCCAGTGGCCAGCAAGTGTCGCTCCACCTGCCCAGCTCGCCGTGACGACTGTGAACTCCGCCCTATCAGCACATTCTTTATTCGTGTGGGTACATCGTCGGTAAGCACCCGAACAGCCTCACTGCCAAATAATAGCCCTGATGGAAAAGAATTACAACGCGACAAAAGCTACCATCCCCCTCCCCCCCCGCACACTGTGGCCGCCGCCAGCAACCCGTCAAACGTAGTACAACCACTCCACCCGCGCTGCTCGGCTCACAGCTTCACAAGGAACTTACACACACTGCTGGCCAAGTTGAGTTCTTAAGCTATTCCAAAACCAATTAACAGGCGGCGAGACTCGGGTCGTCATGCCTCTCACACTGGCGCTTTATCCTACCACTAGCCAAATCTCACCCGGCCTTCCACATCGCACACACTCCGGAGTTGTGCTAGCCGCCCAGCTGCTGAGTCCCTGGCAAGGACTCACACGACTTGAACACCTTACGCAGATCACCTCCACATGAAGGCCACAGTGCTCAACCACGGCCCATTGTGCCTGCCTGGCCCCGCTGGATCGACACAGTCCTACCAGTTCCCCTGACACTGCCTGCGTAAGGGCTGCCTGGGATGACGCCACTGAAGGCAGTGTCCAGGTCCTGGCCCTGCATCGGGTGCCCTGCCCTGAGGGTGTAGTCGTCACTTATGCCCCTCACGATGCCCGTGGGTTTGCCCTTGTTCTGGTCGCTCAAGGCGGCTTCCATCCTCGTGCGGAGGACAGCGTGACGCTGTTTGTACAAGTCCCTATTACGGCTGTTCGCAGCTTGGGACAGCTCAGCACTTCCAACTGCAAAACAAGGGTGTCACAACATTCAGCCTGCAGAAGAAGATAGGCAACGAGATTGTTCTTCAGCTTCCTGGGAGGTCTGGGACAAGAAATCGACAAGAACACGAAAAGTGGGGAAGACTTCGGAAAACTTTCCCACCTGTGGTCAGCGATCTGTCAAGCGACCTGGCTGCCGGTGGTTCACTGAGGATCCTGGCCCCTCCACACACGAACCACTTCAGGGGACTCCGCTTGCCCTGCTTCCTGCTCATCGACTTCCCTGGCATGCAGCTGAACCTGCTCTTCATGGGTTCCTCTACCTCCTCCTGCGCGGCGCACTGTGACTCTTGCACATCCAGAGGCGAGGGAGGGATGACAATATCATACATAGACCTGCAAAACAGCGTGAGTGTGCGGGGTCAGTGTGCCTCAAGACCAGGGAACGCAACACTCCGGCAACATTACTGTGCTTCGCCCACAATGAGGGCCAATCTGGCCAGATGAGGCATCACCAGGAGAATCCACAAACAAGCCATGTGTTGGCAGCCCTTAGAACACGCTCGGCGCCCATCCCCTCAAAGAATGACATCGCGTCAGCAAACGCGAGGCCGCAACTTTTCTCCACCAGGGCAAATGCAGCCCGTCGGGTTCGCAAACTACTCCCCAAAAAACAATCGCACCACATCCTTCGCGCGCCGCCCACCCGAAGATCGTGTCCTTCGTATCGTATATGCTGGTCCTGCTGGCCATCAGGAAGTTGGGCGCGCTGGCAGGCAGGTCCTCGCCGCGCCGCCCGTCCTCCCCGCCTCGCGGCCCGCTAGCGCCCGAATCGAACAGCTCCGCCTCTGACGTGCGGTAGTGCGGCGACCGGGGCGGCGTCCTGGACCGCGGTCGGCCCTCCGCGTTGCTCCGGCCGCTGTTCGACCTGCTGGCGGCCCTGCGGGACCGGCCACCCTCCTCCCCGACCGCCTTGCTGTCGTATTTCAGGTGCCGCCGCTCCATCACCTTACTGTCGAAATTCAGCCTGTTGGCCGCACCGGATCGCGTCTGCTGGCGGGCCAGCGGGGACGGAGGCGCGGCCCTGGGATCATTCTCCAGCCGCCTGGCCCCTCTGCCCGATCGCCCCCTGCCGCCGCCCGATCCGCGAGTGTCCCCCCGATTGGGCCTGCCGTGCGCAGCGTCCTCCTCGTCGCTGGACCACTGGTCGACCACGGACATGCGCTTCAGGCCGCCGGCCTCGTCGAAGACGTCCACGTCCGAGACGTCGCTGGCCCGCCGGCCGGGCCCCAAGGACCCGGAGGCATCCCGTGCGAGCCGCTCCTGCCAGTCCTGCACCACCCGGATGGAGTCCGCCATGGGCGTGGAGCCGCCCGCGGCGGGCATCCTGGGGGATTCCGACGTGCCCGCGCGCCGCTGGACGTTGATGGTCCGCAGACCGGCGCGGGGGGAGTATGGTGAGTTTGGGGAATCGCTGCCAATCCTCTGCGCCAGCCACTCGCCCAGTGCCACGCCCTGCGACTGGGGCTGGGCCACGTAGCCCTCATCGCTGCCCTGGGAGGCCAGCGCACCGCGAGGGCTCAGACCCGGGTTGCTGAGGCCCTGGGACATCGCCATGCCCAGCCTCGGGGTGGGCTCCACGGAGTCCCGGCCCAGGTAGTTGACGTCGATGGAGAAGCAGGAGCCCCCGGGCTGCCTGGGCAGGCGACGCGCGGCGTGCGGCTCAAAGGGCAGTGGCCCGTCGGCAGCATTGACCATGCTCAGCCTGCGGGCAGGGCGGACAGGTGTTTAGAGCAGAGGCTCGGAAAATCCGGACGGGGACGCAAAGGCATGCACACCGGCGGGCGCCCGGGCGGCCCCGGTCGTCCAAAGGGGTCCATGGGCCGATTCTCGAACGGGACCGCTGGCGCCGCGCCCCCAAAAACGGCTTGGGCGAGAGCAAACGATGCCCGCGTGGGCGCAGTCTATCAAGCGAGGCCCCCTGGCCCAAATCCACATTGGTGGATTTTGACCCTTGCAGATGAGGCGCCCCGGCCCTCGTTTACGCGATGCCCCCTTGGGCCGACGATGATGTCGCCCATCCGCTTGATGGCCTGGCCCGCAGCCCAGGGCTCACGTGGCCTGCCCCCGCGAACCCGACGGCACCACCGCACGTGTCGGGGGTCGCGGGGGCGCACGGTAGACTCATCTGGGGACAGCCAGGGGGAGAGACGATCGGCGCCGCAGCCTCGCCAACCAAACAGCCGGCGGGAGGGAAAAGTCTGATTGTACCGACCTGGGCCGATCGCGCCACCAGCGTACACGCCCGGCAATACACGGACGGGCGCGAAAAACCGCGGGCAAGCGCATCCCGGCGAAGTCCGCTCCGAACCACATCGCGTCCACGCGGAGCCGCGGCCGATCGCGCCCTCTCCCCGATTGGCGCCCGCCGACCACCGACCAAGCCTGTTCGCTAATCCACGCCGTTCGGCGCGGCGTGAGGCGAGTCGCGCCGCGCCACCGATTGACCACCGCCTCGTGATTCCCGTCAATCAGGAGGCAGCGGGCTGAGGACGCCCGCCGGGGGCTCATCCGCTGAAGGCTCCCGGCGGCTACCCGACGCAGAGCGAATCGACATGCCGCAGCAACGACAGCGCCGGCGCCGCGAGTGGGCATGGGACCACCGGGTCGCGCGACTCCAGCTCAGAGCGGCCAGGCGCGGCGGCGAGGGGCTGCGCCGTGGAGCCGGAGAGGAACACGATGGCCGCGGCGAGAATCGGGAGCGGTCGGGGCCAGTCGCAGCGGCGGGAGGCACAACAGGCGAGGCTCTGGGTGGGGGAGGACACAGAGGCCTGGCGGGGGGCTTTATCTGAGCACAAGGCGAGGGATTGCTCGCCAGCCGGGGTGGAGGACGGGTGGGGCGCGGCGCGGGCGGCCCTCGGTGAGCCCGCGCGGCAAGCGGCCAGTCATTGCGGGGAGCGCCGATCAGCGCCTAGCGTGGGGGCATCGCGGCCTGCTCTGCTGCCAACCGCACTCACCGCCATGGTTTCCGTCCGACGGCCCGAGGCGCGCGCCTGCCGGTTTCGATCACGGGGGGCGCCCGTGGGACCCTGGGGCAGTGGGGGGTAGCCAATGGGCCCGGCGCCTTAAGGGGGGGTGGGGGCTCGCGTCGAGGCGGATCCCAAGACTTTGGGGGCGTTTCAGCAGCTGGTGGTGAGACGGGGGAGCGTGAGTCATGGCCCCGGCGCAGTGCAGAGGGGAGGCGGGGACGAGATTCTCTCGGATAGACGGAATCACGTAGCCGCGACCGTACCCACAATATCGGGAAGGGGCCTTATGTAGGGGACCGCGCCCCTTGGCGCACGCCTCATTGTGGGGCCGTGGTTAGGTCCTGACCGTCGCTTCTGTTAGGAATAGGGGCCCCGGCTGGGACAGCCCCGCTCCGGTACATCCGCGCTGTCCTCGGCGCCCATGGCGTGAAGGGGGATGGGGCGGGTGCCGTGTCAATCAGAAGGCAGTACTTTCTGTACCTCCGGCCACGTGGCCAGTCGGCTCGTCACTTTCGGCCCTATCCCCCCCCGTTTTATCCTTCGCCACGGCGCGATCGATCGGCTGACTCATCCATGCGGGGATCACACACCTCCGGCCCTTTGCATACAATACAGATACAACCGAGGGGGGTGGCGCCGCGCGGCGCCGCCGCGAACAACGCCACGAGAGGACAGCGGCTCAGGACGCGCCCCGATCGGATCCCCACACTCGCGCGAGGCGCGCTGGCCGCCGGGAGGCATCGCCAGGCGTCGCGATCCGCGCAGCAGCCAGTACCCCCGTTGGATGTCGGCGACGGGCTGGCGCCCCGTGTCGGAAGGCGCCCGCGACGGTGTCGTCACAGCACGCCGCACACTCCCGTCGCGCCGAGGCGGAACGCGGCACTCGTGCTGAAAAACTCAGCCAAGCGGGCATCGACGCCGATCCCCGCCCGACAACCCGCTGACGGTCCCCCAATCGGAGCCATCCGCGATTCTCACGCCCGCCGCTGACTCGCCCACGCCCGCATCGCCTCCGCCCGCACTGCGTATAAGAATTGAATCCATCCAAGTTCCGCGTCGCAGTGCGCCGGACCCTCGGATTGCAATTGTCTTCGCCCTCACCACCTCCTCTGCCACAGGTCTTGCGGCGGGCCCCCCGGCACGGCCAGGCACCCGTCGGCGCCGTACGCGCCCAGGCGCGTCGGGGGCGCCTCGGCAGCAGCCGCCGAACGCATGCTCGCTCCAGCAGGATGTCCGCTTGGGAAGCGCGGCTCGTCGCTGAGCGCGGGGGTCGCTGCATCCGAAACGATGCGCGATGTTCGGGGCGGTTGGGTACCCGACGGGCCCGCACCGACAGCGCTCTTATATGCCTCCCGGGCACAGCGCAGCCCCTCCCCACCCACAGGTGCCCGCGCCAGACTGGACGGACGGCCCCTTTTCTGGCGTTGCTGGCGGACGGCACTAAGGCCCGGCGCATTCTGGCGACGTCCGTGGGCCCAGTCGGACGCAGTTCCCACCCCTGAGGTGACAGGAGGCAAAAAGGGAGTCCGAGAGCGCAACGCGCTGCGACCATGGCCTTGCGTAATGCCGATGAACGCTCCCCGCATGTCGAGCGCTCACTCACTAGCTATGCATCGACAGCGCTGCCAAGAGTAATGGACGTGCGTCGGCCTCCGCGCGGCTTCGATGCAGCTCCCTGGGGCGTCCTTCCGGCGCCTGCGGTGCCTTCTTCCGTCGGTCGATCCAGCAGCAGACTGCGTGGAGCTGTGGTGGTGGGTTCCAACGAGTGGGTGGGGTGGGGGCGTACCGCACAGGCCTTGGGCAGGCCGGTGGCGTGGGTAATGGATGCAGCGAGGAAGAAGTGTGGGTGATGTGTGTCAGACCGTACAGCGGATTCGGATCGGGCCAGGACGATCGAGAACTGTCGGCGGACTGTCGGGGGTCGCAGTTTGCTGCGCCCCGCCGTAAGCACCGCTGACGGGTGGTACGAGCATCGAGGTACGGGAGGAATTCGACCGGGAACTCGAACCGGCAGTATTTTAAGGCGCTCCGGAGAGGCCGATGCCAAAAGGGGAGAAGAGTGGCCGGCAGGCCCTCGGGCACGCCCCCTGCGTGATGCCGGAAATGTCCGGGAGCAGAGCGCTGTGAATTGATTGGCCACGTCCGGTGCATTCCCTGCTCCCAGGGGCCTGTCACAAAACCGTGGGTGGACGCTATCCGTCCCAACAGCGAGGTATCGGCAGGGCCGCTGTATGCGCACGTGTCCCACTCTCTTCGCGGCTGGTTCGGACATCAGCGCCTCGCCGCAGTTGGTTGCATTATGGCGCAGATGCCTTCAGGATGCTCGCGGTCTCTGGTCGGTTGTGACGCTGTGCCTCGCACAGTGCGGAGCCGGAACTTCCAGTGTCTGGAAACCATGGGGCCGGAAATCCTGTCCCTTGGTGCGTGCTGTTTTCGAGATCATGGAAAGCCGTCATGCGCCTGAAAGGGTGGCAGGATGGGGAAGGAGCTGCGGGGTACTGACATTCGCGCCAAACGCGATGCAGCCTTCACGCAAATTCCCGATGAAAACGTACTGCATTGCCTGCACATCAATACGTTAAGCAACCTGTCAATGCGCCAAACGTAGTCCCCTACGACACAGCATCCAGACCAATCAAGATCTGGGGTGTTCGATGGCAAGCGGGCAGAGGAACAACATTGGAACAGCACAATTGTGGGCGCGGACATTGTCGGATGAGTCCAAACGAAGGCGGCGTCGTTCAAGTCGCTCCAATGCAGTCGAACAGATCCGTTTGACTTTATAGAAAGTGCAGCAACCCCATTCCATCTCTTGGTCCGAGCGCACCAGTAGTTGTTGACCGATCACTTGCAAGTAGCTGCACACACTAGCAAAAAGAGGATCAAATAACACTTTGGCGAGCACACATAAAACACATTTCATCAAAGTTCTGCACGCTAAGAGCACAAAAATTGGCCCAAACCCGTAAACTTTGTACACGTTTGAACACGTGTTATTTGGCCCTTTTTTCCTAGTGACACGCAGCCCCCTACGAAGCTGTGGCTTACATAATTTTTTGGTCGGAGTCCGCATTCGGTCACCAATGCCTATTCCTACACGTGATACTTCAGCACAGCTTCTGTCCCCAACCTGTGATGGGAGCCCGTGCCGGGCGGTGCATAACATAGAAATGCCCTGTTGGGTAATAGCATTATTACCCAACAAGGCATTTCTATCCAGTGTAGTGGATGTCCCACTAGCTAGTGGGACAGAATTTATTCAACATAGAGGTAGAATGTGCGACAACTCTGGAAGAATGAATTGACACAGAAGTTAAGTGAATTACAGTACACAGCAAAAGGCGAGCTTAAGCATTGGAGCCAAGCTTGGCGCTGATGCGGCAACACAATGCACAAGCTCTAAGGCTGTCAATACGCTCTCCGGATAACGAAAAGGCGTGCTGAGGCCTTGGGCCAGTATAGCTACGTAGCAGGTTGACGAAAAGCAGGGGAAACAGCCACGAGCCAGGCATCCTTATGAACAGCCATAATGATTCGCATACATGGTACCTTCCATATGATGAACGTTACGCCGGCACGGGGTGCTCAGGGACTTGAAACCCTCCCGAGGACGCACTGGGACATGTCGGCCGCCGCATACGTTCCGTGCGCACGGGGCCAGAACGGCGGCCCTTAACACTCACGATTCCTTTAAGGCCCAATTAGTTTGTAATAAATCTATTGCAAAACACAATATCGCACAACAACACATAGTGTCCCATCAACATCATGCCAACGAGCAATCCGAGTACTCATCACAGCTATTGGACGCTCATCCATGGGTGAGCTGGCCAGCCGATCGCTACGAATAGACTGAACCACAAAATTTCAAGGCATACTAAATATGCCCAGCTGGGGGGCAATTCGAACAATGACACTATGGGGGGCATTTATCCATAGTAATATTCCTCCATATCTTCATCATGCCAGCATGATGGAAATCACTTGCAAGATATATCAATTGCAAATGGTTTTCATCATAGTGTAGTATGTATACTATCTTAGCTTAGAGCATATTGCCGCAGCGGACACCACACACCCTATGCACCTATTTTCCTGAAATGTCTTTTCTGCACACGTGCTTTATCGAATTCACTTGGCGATGGGGAGTACGTATACACACATACCTCTGTGCACATGTGAATACAGGGTCCAGTGAGTATATTGGTATGCACAAAGCATTGTTTGTTAAAAGCTCCTCCGCATCCACGCCAAGAATGTTTGTCTATCCGCAAACACCTTGTTCTGTCTGTGTCAAGGACAATCAAGGAATTGGACTCACGGAGCCACGCTAAAGGAGGTATCGGTTCTCAGCACATCAACGCCCAGTGCTACGTTACTGTACGGAGTGGATTGATATGCATCAGTGACGTAAACAGCGTTATGCAACCAAACCGATTTCAATCAAGCGGCACTAAGCGACGCATTGGTGAAGGTCAAGCTGACCAGGCTCGTTAAGCTACAGTTTTCCAGGGAATGTAACAAGCAATCAGCGATTCGCCACGCGAAGTTGTTGTGGTTTCGTGTCTGACGTGTGCCGCCTATGAACGTTTTGTCGTCTTCCACCCTGTGCTTTGCTCCCCACGGAGACGATGATCACATTCTCGGCTGCCCGTGCACAAATGCGTTTCCGCATCGTCTGCATACTGTATTCAAGTATCATCTGCATACATCACTCAAGTATCTTCTGCATACTGCATACAAATATGCATGCAAGCTGTCGCCCCATTGTTGGGTGGATTGGTGCTTAGGGGAATTGACTACCCGGGGCGGTCCCAGATGATGTCCCACAGATGTCCCACTGCTCTACCAAGCCACCTGGCCGAGGGCAAGGAGAAGGGCCTCTTCCTTGGCCTCGGCCAGGCGGTTTGGTAGAGCAGTGGGGCATCCCATCGGAGGTACCCGGCTTAGCCAACCTCTGTTGGCATCCACTTGGCGCTGCTGCCCCTTGGCCTGAAACAATTCCAGGCAGTTGTTCCGCAAGTTAGCGCAGCCCAAGCCCCAAAGGCCAAACTACCCCAGCGGCAGTGTTGTCCTTTTAGTGGCTGCTTGGAAGGAGGCCGCGGCTGTGGCCAAAGGCGGCGGCGGCAATGTATTGTCCCGATCGTTGGGCTCCCTGGACCACGGACGCCCCCATCCGACGCGACGACGCGCCTCTCCTCCGCCATGGCGTCCTCGAGGACCCTGCAATACGCGGCGGGAGGCCTGGCCCTCGCGGCGGGCACCGTCTACGGCAAGGTGCGCTCGCGCATCCCTCTCGCAATCTCCAGCGCCTTACCAGCTTCCCACTTCCCTCCTAGAGTCGTCGAGCGATGTTCATGTCTGGAGAAGTGTTGTTGTTCATGTATGTTCATGTACGTGGAGGAGTGTGTGGACCGTTGGAACGGCGTCCGGGCGGTGCGCGGGCTTATCTGGACGTGTTGTCTGTGGGGAGCACGTGCGCTGCGTTGGCCGATGAGGTCAGGAGCCCCCACCGAGTTGTCGAGCAATGTTCATGTGTGTGGGGCGGTGTCGTCGTTCATGTATGTTGATGTGTGTGGGTGTGTGTGTGGCCGGTTGGAAAGGCGGGTGGGCGGTGCGCAGGTGTATTTGGAGGTGTGGTCCGTGGAGAGCGCTTGCGCAGCGCTGGCCGATGAAGTCAGGAGCAAGGAGTCGTCGAGGGCTGGGATGCGCAGGAAGATCGGGGCGGAGGGGGAGCGGCTCGCGGAGCTGGAGAGGCGGGGAGCCGAGGGGCTGAAGGTGGGGATCGGCAGGGGGCCGTGGTGGGTGTAGTGGGGCGTTATTCGGTGGGGATGGGACAGGGGGAGTGGGCGTGGCCCGTTGCGCGTTGCGCGATTGAGGATCTTGGGAAGATGCTTTGGGAGACGCTGTCGACTTGACAGGCCTTGTGGTGCCGCGGAAAGTTGGAGAGAGCGGGCCCGTTGGATCCCTGAATGGGCGCGGTGGTACCCACTCGCAGGAATGTGATCGCGAGGGTTCCTGCGGTCTGTGTTCTCACTCGTGTTGGTCAGGGATTTCTGAATGGAAGCGCCACAGGGTCATAACTGTCTGAGGGCTGGTTCCTCATGCGCTTTCAGTTCGCCTTGTCCGGGCTGGGAGAGTCACGTAAAGCTCTCGTTTCTAGATATGCCCATCGGATGTCATGTTTCTGTATTCACAGTGGCGATGTTTGCACTGGATCCTGGCAGTGCCAGAATCGATACGCATGCGCTCGGCTGCGCACAGGGCGAGGTGTAGAGCTCGCCGGTTGAATTGAACCTCCCTCAAAGCCAGTTCTGTTTCGGTTTCAGGAGCAAGAGGCGCTGCAGCAACGCATACTGTCCACGACGAAGCAGCTGCAGGAAATGAAAGATCGCCTGAAGGAGAAGAAGAGGGGGTTTGCAGACGTGCAAGAGAAGATCACAGCCGCCGTGAAGGGAATGGAGGCGCTCAGGCGAAACGAAGCCCAAACTGTTGAAGATGTGAAGGTGAATTCTCCCGTTGAACAGAAAATGGCAACGTGTCTACCCCATATCCTGAGCATGAATGTTGTGAAACCGCCTCCAACACTTGCGAGATAATGCACAAATCTCTTAGTGCGAAAAGCATAGCACTCAAGGCACAAAATGGCGTATATGCCAGAACGTGCACGTGCAAGATGCCGAGGGCTACTGTGCCTGCAGCTCTAAACTTGGGCATTGAAGGCCAGCTTACACTGTGGCGCTTGACCTACTGGCCTCTTTTTCTGGTCCTCTCAATTTTTGGACAAGAAAACGCACCATGTCACAAAAGGCATCTCTCAATAATCCGTATTCAATACAGTTCCAAGAAGCATGGCAGAATCATCCACCTTGCATCTGTTGCACGATGCTGGTGTGAAAAGCATCTCTGGTGAGCCTGAGTGTTCGAAACCCAGCAGCACGCTGTGGCAGATCAAATGAAACTTCCCAAGTTCGTGAGAGGGTGACACAGCTATTATCTGAGCATGCTCACTCTGACCATGAAGGGCTGGGAGACTGAAATATTGGCTGTCCTCTTCCTGCAACCAGGCACTGGGTGTTCGATTACATGCAGCCAAAATGGAGGCTGCACATGCGCGCCAAAGACTCAACCCCTTCAACTGGTTCTTGTTTGGTGGCAAAGCAAGGAGTAGTTAGCTCCAGTTAGCTTCCCCACGCGAGAAGTTTGGTGGTGGATCATATGGAATCATGCTTCATCACCCTTCGTAGACACAAGGAGGAGGGATGCCTGCACATTGGTACTGCCTTCTAATAAGAACAGGCAGCAAGGGAAAGCTGAAGTTGTCAGCATATGGTACTTGGAAGTTGCGAACTTGATGCAACAGGGGAGATAGCCATTGCCAGCACACACAACTTGGGAGGTCGATTGGCGGGCACAGGGAGGTTGCAGAGGTGGCAGTTTCGTGTCTGGGATGGGAGCCAGATACGAAGCCACAGGAATGAGGGCACTTTCTCTTACGATTTTGTTTTAAATGAAGCGAAAGTTGTGAGGCCTGTGCATCAAGGAAGTCATCTTGCACTTTGGGTAGATTTTGCGACCTTGGCGTTGCGAATCCAAACACCCTCGGTTTGGAGTGGGAGAAAGATGTCATAAGGTGATAATAAGTCATTCGGTCAATCCCGACTACGGGGTTAGTTCTTTATGAGCATGGGGCGCAATGCTGGTTGACGCACAGACTAATTGACATGGAGGGCCGCTGGGGCATTTTTGACACACCATGTCGTACGTCGTTTCCAATCCCTCATTCCCGTGTTGGCGAATTGGCAGCGTTGTGCCTCCTGAACAATACAGTGCAGAAGGGACAAACGCCGCCGAGCTGCTCTCTTGTTCCGGATGGATTGACGGATGGCACAAAGCATTGAACACTGGAGCCAGAGACACCTTCGAATATTTAACAGACACAGAAGCACTCGTTCCTTATTCGCATCCTGGGGCGCCGCCTAAGAGGCATGTCTGACAAACACACTGTGCAAATCACAAGGTGGCTCTGAAACGGGCAATATTGACCCCATACCGTGGCAACTTGAGGCTATGACGTACCAAAACCGGCGAAATGTGGGTCTTGACACCTCGCTTCCCATCACCTGAGCTGTGGAAGAGGGAATTCCTGACGGATCGTTGAAGGCGATGCGAGGGAACAAGGTTTCTGCAACAAGAAAGGTTGCATGAACTCTCACGCGATTCTCTTGGGAGAGATTAGATGTGCGCTACACGAGTCGCAGTGTTGAGTCAGCAATTGACTATGCGCCTTGAACTACTGATGCAAAGCACAGCGGATTTGCCATTCTCAATTCTCCTGATGCAATGATTGATCGGCAAATAGTGGTTGACGGCAAATTCCTTCGCTGGTGTGCTTTCAATACTTGGCAAGGACCTCCTGTCTTCCTAATCCCCTGCTCTTGTTATGCAGTGACCGCCTGGCGCACCCACCTCGCGCGCGAACAGATGCACATTGGTGTAACATCAAACACAAATCACAAAGGCCAAGAGGCCCAGGGACTCCAGAGACGGCTCAACCTTCATTGCCCCGTTGGCAACCTCCAGTCCTGGAACAAGGCAGAGGCGAGGACAGCAGTCACACGCCCTGGCACGGCAAGGGAAACCTCTGCCAGCCACCTCCGCTTGAGCGTCATTCTACACGAACAGCTGTGGCCATGCAGGAGGGTGCATCAAACAATGTCTTCCAGCGACACCTGGAACGAAACGCGTCCAGGGAAGGGGGTTCCTGCCAGCCCAAGAACCATGCACAAGGGCCGTGGTGCACTTGCGGCCAGGGAGATGTTGAGTTCAATGTGGTCGTAGTCGCAGCGGACGCCATCCGCGACGTACCCAAACCGCCGGATTGGGACTTCACACTACGGAATCGGACAACCCAACCCATCCACATCATCAACCTATATGATATTGTGCTCCCGTGCTGATATTCGCTCAATAGCGGGGGAATGTGCTGGATGGGCAAGCACCCGCCGATGCGTCCAGTTGCACAGAGACTATTGTCCCCAGCGCAGCGTCACAAGAACAGTGCCGCACACAATAGCAAAACAGAAACATTGGACGTGGAAGTACCGTCGTCACGGTCAGCATCCACTGGCACTGCTGCTTTCCCAGCGAATGCAACTGTGCTCGCAACGGCTTCATTTTGCTGTCGTTGAGCAGCACACCAGGCCAGGCGAATTCTGAATCACGAGATTGCCTGGGCAGCAAGCAGAGAAAGATGCGTTGCGGTTACAATAAACAAGGCAGGGTCGGGTGCAAGGGCCACCTGCCCAACCGAAGGACTACGCATTGCAATTCTAAACCTGCGTACCTGCCAAACGAAGAGCGCATGAGGCTGATAGCGCATCCCCGAAACACGCTGCAGCCCCCCCACCGCCCCCCACACCAACCCCAACCCCAAGCACCTCGAAAGAGGCCACCCAGAGTCTGGGGTGCGGCATGCCCTTGGGGGTCAAACTGATCCCTGTGCACAATCCCTGCCTGCAGCATTCCTGTTCCAAGCTCTTCCCACAGCTCGACTCCTACCAAGCCGCGTCCCAGGAACACCCGCACAGCACAAACCCCAGCCATGAAAGCAACATGGCGATGGACGCCTTCCCCATTTCCATGTCTGACTACTTCTACACCCTCTCTGCAATGGACTACATAGGCACACAAGCCAAACACTCATCCTGCATGCTACATGCCCCTCCTGTCCCACACATACCCCTGCAGCCCACCCACCCCATCCAGCCACCAACAACACATCATCCTGCTCCAGCCCTCAACCAACCACAATCGTCAAGAGCAAAAAAGCGCATCAATGGCCACTGGTACAGATCCGTAGGCCCACAAAAGAATCCCTTGCAAAAGAATTAACAAGCCAGAGGCAACACAGTTCATGGCGACCCAGGCCGCATCGCGCTGGTGGGGACCGGTGCCGGGCCCTCCGAGGGCACCCCTGGCCGCCATAGGCCCTGGCCAAGCTGATCGAAAGATCTCAGGTTGGCATCAACCATGTGGGCAAGCATCTTGCTGGACCTAGCCCGCATCGTCTGTTTCAGCCCGCCCTCCCCATCATCTTCGTAACTCCCACTGCCAGGCGACACGGTCAGCTCATCTGGCAGCACACACGAACGGCTGAAGCTGTGTGCAGTGGTCCTCTGTGGCGGGGAGATGCTCCCACTGGCCAATGCCCCCATTTGCCGCTCCCACACCCCTGCACTGCCGCTTGCGAGGGTGTATCCCCGTGGTGGAGGCGAGCAGCTTGGCCAGGCCGGCAGCACCATACTGTGAGCACTCGTGGATGGCTGAGCAAAAGTACTGCCCCACCCTGGAGTGTAACCTGTCTGGGCCATGCGGTTGAACGGCACAGGCGTGGTGTCTACCATCGGGTTTGGAAGCCTGGACGGCCCTGGCGTCGAAAAGTCCACCCACCCTCCAGTGGATGTCCTTGTCTGTGTGGCTCCTGCTACTATTGGTGAACAGGAGCTTACCTGGGGCGGTGTACCAGCGCTCGCCACCCCATCCCCTGGGACTTGGTCATTACTGGCCCACCCTCTCAAGCTGTTCACCCTTGACCACGTTGACCCTGTCGACTTCTCGTCCGCCGCATCTGCACCCCCAGGCAGGGAATTCTGTAGGGCTGCAGACAAAACGCTGATTGCATCCTCTGCATTCGAGGCCATCTTCTTGTTGGTGCTTGTGACTGCAATCTCGGCTGTTGCTGGTTCAGTCGCAGGTTGTTGCGCCGATGGATGAGGCCCATCGACGTCTGAGTCATCACTGTAGCTGAAATGGATCAGATCGCCAATCGATGGTGCACTCCCCAACCTGTGCATGCCACTGTGTGACAAATCGAAAGATCGGTTTCCCTCCAACCCTGAATTTGAGTCTTCCCTTGATGCAAACGATGCTCCACTGCGGACAGCATGCAGGTCGCTGTCAGTGGAAAGGGATTTGCGGTGTGCGTACACACGTGTGGGGCCCGACTTGTTAGCCAATCCAGGACTCTGCGGCTCCGATTTGCTCTGACCAGACGCCAGCGGACTGCGTCCGCCCAGATGCGAATCAGGGCTGGAGGCACGTGAAATGGCCTTCTTCAGTGCTGCAGGTGCCATGTCACTCAGCTGTGCAAGAAAGCAGAGAACATGTGTCAGCACAACGCCATTCACGAACTGCATCTAAATAGCAAGGCAGCACTATGGACACTGCTGCACTGTCCCAAGCTGAAGCCTGAAGCCAGTGCTATAGGTGTCTTTCTTCAGCTGCAAAATACAACAACAAAAGTAATTACTGCTTGTGCATGTCAAACAACATGACATAGCAATGCCCTGTACCTGTCATTCGATTTTGGGTGCCAATGCTACAGTGTCTGGGGATTTCAAGAAGCCCAAAGTGTTCAAGTTATCTGAGGTGTCCAGAATCCTAGAGAAAATCGGGCACTGCACAAACCAGGACTGTGCGTCTTATCAGTAACACAGAATGCTGCGTGACAAGCTCACTGTGCACCTGCATTTTAGATTGCAAATGCACGATAACGCCACAGTGAACCACAAACATACTCGTCCTTCCAGCAAGGGTAGCTTGGGATTATTACTAATTCTAAGCATCGTTTGACCAGGCTGGCAAAGCAGACCAGCAGGGAGTGGGGGCAGTTGCAGAGGACCTGGATTTGCAGAGCCACAGCAGTGACCTCCATGGCAGAATGCTCCCTTTACTCGGTGCACAACCACAGAAGAAAGGTGTGTCACAACAGGAAGCAATCCTGTTGAATGGTACACACTGTTATTCTCAAGGGGTAATGTCCGCTGCGAGCTGTTAGTTGACACTAAAGCGCAGGGAACCCTGCACCTCAAATCCTGCACAAAACCTCTTGCCAAGCCAGTCCTGGGTCGTTCAGTTGGAATATGCCATCCACATTCTGGTTATGTTGTGAGAATATTGCTCCATGGTGCGCTTGCCCAGTGAACGTGCACATATATTTCTGATGACGACCAATTCTGCCCAACAGATGCTGCAAACAACGCAGTGGTGTTCCAACTTGGGCATTTCTGTTTACATATGAACAGCGCATGACAAGCAAAACAGACATGACTGAGCAGCCAATCGACAAGCATACCATTACCGCCATGCAGCACTCAAGCACCCGACCTTATCAAGCTATTGTGCCATACATCTACTTGCACTTTCTTGCAAGGTGGCATCGACCCCACATCTCTTCTCTTAGGCCAGGGGTGGAACCTGGCTCTTAACATGATGTAGCATCTGGAACATGATAGTGTGCAACAATGTGCACAACAGAACTGTGGCTGTGTGCAGGTGTGTGGTATCAATGACAACACGATGGTACATGTTTCTCAGCTGTACCCACCATAGTGGGGTTCCTGTGTATGAATGTTCCTGAAACGTTGAGGTGCTTCCTTGAGGCAATCCTCCGGGACAAGCTCTTCACAGCTGGCTTCAGACCCAGCTTTCGTCTTGCGCCCTGCTCTTCCAGCAGATTGATTTTGTATTCAAACGCATCGTCTGAGGGGAAATGTCCCTTCGATGCCATCTGCAGCCGCTCTTGAACGAACATCTCAAACATCTGGCTGTGGCGAAAGAGTGTAAGAAATTGCCGGGCCTGTTCATTTCTCCTGACAAGAGGCACAGTGTGCACCTTGTCAGTCACACTATATCACTCGTGCTGGTGTATAAGGTGGAACACCACTGTACCCATTATGTGGCTTGAGTCCACATTTTGAACAAATTCTTCAACACATTGCCTATTGCTGTGGAAGACACTGGGCCTTGTATTTGGGACAATACCAATCTTCCATGTGTTGCACATGTCTGTGGTAAAGTCACGAAGGCAGTGTGCACATAAACAGATATACAGATTAGAATCTTCTGGAATATTTGGTGAACAGAAGGCAGCTCAACTGGAAGCCAAGTCGCGGCCCTGTACTTCTGTACCGATGTCCTCAGCTTGCAAGTGCAAATATAGGCACTACCCCAGGAACCAGAGAAACGGAAATCCTCTGCACTGATGTGTTGGAACCAACACACAGACCTGGCTGCCCAAGTGTGGGCTCCTATGCTGCACAGCCCAAGCAGGGACACCGGCTGTTGTGCACCAACTGACATTCTTTCCACTTCCTATTTGTGTGCTCCTTTCAACAGTTTAGCCTGAGGAGTTGTGATCTTCATCCTTGTTGAATCAGCTGGTTGGATTCTCTTCAGCAAGCACTACTAAGATTGCTACATAGCCTACATCACTGTCTGGAGTAGCTTCATTGATCCAAACATCAAAAAATATCCAAATTTATTGGTTGCAACAACCCCACAGAGCTGCCAGGCTCAAAGGCCAATCAGATCGCAGCACCAAACACACCAACTGTTCAGCAACCCTCCTGTGAAGCACGAATATTCTACGAAGCTGCTGCAGCAGCAAAAAACACTCAGCTTGCAGCCCAATTGCCAAAGTTCACAGAGAACATTAATTAACCCTGCAGCCGTACATTACCCCTCACCTGTGGGATGCCACAAATGACACGTAATCAAAATAGTAGCCATAGCCAAACAGCCCATTGTCCTCATCTTCAGCAGGTCCCCGGCTGCGTGCAAGCTTGCCTGCACTGCCATTGCTGCCAATACCATTGCCGCCAAAGCCATTACTGCCAGTTGATCGCTTACTGATAAAACGCCTGTAATTCTTGAAGAGCTTCACAAAAAAGTCTGTTATGACACCTGGAACAAACGAGTACAATGTGTTACACAAAGCCTAAGATGCAATGTGTCGAAATGCAGCAAGGAATGGGCTAGTTGTGTTGCAAGCACCTTGCAGCTGCCACTGCAACAGCCAACCATTTTCAACATGACCAGAACATTGTATGTGCACGCACGATATGGCTTACGGGGTTCCACTGCCCCTCCCTCCTGGCATGTTCATCCCTGCTCGCCCTTAAATATCTTCACCCTAATTTTGCGGGAATAAAGGCAAACTTCCTGCCTCAAACACCCTGTAAAGTAACAACTATCCAGTGTACACATCTGCATTACTTGTGCACTGAACAACAGGCACATACACCAGCTACTTCTGGTAGCAGCTGCAGCACTCTGTTCCATGTCAATACACACTGCTGACTGCAATCTACTTGACTGGCATTTGCACGCTGTCTGCTTAGGAGGATTGCAGAGTTGTGAACAAGTGGTTGAACAAAGCAAGCCATTTGGAAATGCAATGACCAGGAATGCCATGAAGGCATGAAGGCAAACCCAAACACCAAGAATTGCAACGATTGTCGGCAATCGAGGCAGTTTGACCTCCCCACTCGACCACACGTCTCACCATGTATCGCAGTATTCCCTTCAAATTCGTATGGGGACCTTAGGCCTGACATGGCCTCTGCCAGTGCGCCCTCCAGCCTCTCTCGATATGGCAGCACATGTGCATCGTCCCCACTGGATCCCGGAACTGGCTCCGTCGAGCCCCTATCCAAATCCACCAGCGTGACCTCGCTCATCTGTGGGTCCTCCACAGCATGCAACAGCTGCGCAGGGAGGCCGATGATGAAAGGCATCGGCGCCTGGAGGTAATCTTGGAGTGAGGAGGGCATGAGGGGCAGATAGACATGGTGCCACCTGCAAGGCCACAACTCAGCTGATGGGGCAAGGAAGGCATCTTCAGGGTCGGTCACAAAACTGCACTGAAAACACTCGACTTGCAGTTGTGCTGCATAACTCACTACTTTCAAAAAGTATGGCACATCACTGCACCTCTTCAGGCCATTCTGAGTGCTGCTCATGGGCGCATACTGGTATATGGTGCACATGGGTGAGTACAGGCGCTTGCTGCCAAGTGGCTTTGTTGCGCTCAATGACAGGTTTACCCAAGGACATTGTAGTCGACTTGACACCTTGTCATTGTGCAGATTGACATTCCGTTGGCACAAATACGCACATAAACACACAGCGCACGAGCTGCCATGCACAACAGGACAGTTTGCTCTTATGGGTGTATGGCAGGCCATCCTTG
>CAJHUC010003033.1:0-61029 GCA_905146915.1 Ostreobium quekettii | reverse complement strand
TGCACCCTATATTTGGTGATCAACTTGGCAAACACGTCCTAGTTTATCTGGACGATATCTTGGTGTTTAGCCGAACTGCTGAGGAACACATACAACACCTTCGGCAGGTGTTAGAAGTGTTAAGACAGCAAAAGTTATACTGTCGAATGCACAAGTGTCAGTTCAATAAGGAGGAGATCTCCTACCCGGGACACATCGTGTCTCAAGAAGGAATTCGCCCAGATCCCGAAGGGATTGAAAAGGTGAAGAACTGGCCTGTACCTCAGTGCGTGAAGCACGTACAGCAGTTCCTCGGACCGGCAAATTACTTTCGAAAGTTCATTCAGGGCTATTCGAAAATGGCGACTCCCTTGACAGACTTGACCAAACAGAATGGCAAGTGGGAGTGGACGTCGAAATGTCAGTCAACATTTGAGCACATCAAGGAGTGTTTGACCACGGCTCCTTTGTTCAAAATGCCAGATCCTGAGAGACCAGGTCATCGCCATGCCTCACAACCCCAGGCGGTCCTGATGCAGGACAATCACCCTATTTGTTATGCGAGTCGAAAGTTCCTCCCAGCGGAGTTGAACTACAGCGTGACAGACCAGGAAGCTTTAGCTTCGGTCCATGCTGTCCAGTTGTGGAGATGTTACCTTGGAGGAACATGCTTCAAACTGGTAACGGACCACTGTCCGTTGACCTACCTTAAGTCACAACCACAACTGAGCCGCAGACAGGCCAGGTGGTCAGAAATCTTACAACAGTTTGACTTTGACTGGGAATACCGCCCAGGGCGAAAGAATGTGGCTGATCCACTTTCTCGCATTCCTCCATCGCCCGATGAGCAGGAGGCTAAGAGGAAAAGTCAACTAGTTGTATGTGGCTTAAGAGTAAAGCATAAGCGGGGCAGCCAAAAAGAGGCAACTGAAACGGTAGAGGCCAAAGATCTAGCCTCCAGGATCCGTCAGGCCTATGGAGAGGATCCCCAGCTTGCGTCTGTTAGACAGCAGCAAGATATGCGCTGTACAGACGGGTTGTGGCTGCGAGGCACTCAGGTGTGTATCCCTGAGTCTCCCAGTCTGCGGACTGAGATCTGCCAGTTGGCTCATGACCATCCAAGTGCTGGACACTTTGGTCAAGCCAAGACCCTGGACTTGGTCCAGCGGCATTACTGGTGGCCAGGAATGCGTCGAGAAGTACACCAGTACGTCGATACTTGCCTGGTTTGTCAACAGGTTAAGTACCCTCGTCAAAAGACCCCAGGCTTATTACAGCCACTGGGCATTCCTGAGGAGCCATGGACAGAGTTGTCCATGGACTTCATTACACAACTGCCAAAAACTAAGGAAGGTCATGATGCTATCGTCGTGTTCGTCGATAGACTGACCAAAATGGTCCGCCTTGCAGCTACGACCACCGAGCTCTCCGCAGAAGGAGCAGCTGACCTGTTGGTGCAGAATGTGATAAGGCACCACGGCCTCCCCTCTCAGATAGTGTCCGACAGAGACGTTCGGTTCACTTCCAGGTGTTACCGGTACCTGGCCGAGAGGTGGAAGATCCAGCTCAACATGAGCACTGCGTACCATCCACAGACGGATGGCCAGACCGAAGTCATGAATCGGGTTCTGGAGGATTACTTACGCAGTTATACGCGTTCTGACCATGACGCGTGGGATGAACTGTTAGCCATGGCCGAGTTTGCAATGAACAACTCGAAAAACAGTTCCACCCAAGAAACCCCGCTCTATCTGAATTACGGGAGGCACCCAAAGAGTCCCTTAGCTCTTGGTGTGCAAATTCGGAAGCCATTAAAGGGCTATGACAATCCGAATGCCCGCGGCTTGGCAGGGGCCATTGAAAGGGCGCAGCAGCCTTATTTGAGGCAGTCTGGTACACCCCTCGTGGAGGGATTACCAGCAGTGACACGATTTGATCACCGTGTCCAATCAGCGCTGAAAGAGGCCAGGGCGTGCTTAGAGAAAGCACGAGATAGGCAGTCAAAGCATGCTGACCGCCATCGAAGAGAGGTGTCGCTTAGTAAAGGAGATGACGTCCTCCTTTCGACACAGCATATTACTCTCAAACACCCTGGAACTCGAAAACTATTACCGAGGTGGATTGGGCCCTTCACCATCCTCGACCGGATAGGTTCTGTCGCATATCGACTAGAACTCCTGGAAAGCATGCATAGGATACATCCAGTATTTCATGTATCAAAAATCAAGCCTTACAAGGCAAGTGGCAGAGTACAGCCACCCCCAGTACCTATCGAGATCGAAGGTGAACTGGAGTATGAAGTTGAACGTATCCTTGACAAAAGGATTAAAAAGCGTGGGAGACGCAAAAACTATGTTGAGTACCTTGTCAAATGGCTGAGATATGGACATGAGCATAACAGCTGGGAATCAGCAAAGTCAGTTGCAAATGCACAGGAATTGGTTCAAGCATTTGAAAATGGCAGAACACCTGTGATGCGAATGCAAACTGCATGAAGTACGGGATGTACATACTGAAACATGCTCATGTGCGCTTATGCTTTTGACAGGTTCTCTTGCGCTGGGCCCAGAAAAACACTGGGTATACTGCCCCCCGTGCAAGATCGCAGTTTGGACACATGAACGCCATGTCCATTGCGATCCTCAACGGGGAGAGGTTGGAGACCGCCGACCCCTACGTGCCATTTCCCCGTGCGCCTGAGCGTGCACGCGGACGTGGGCGACGGCGGGGTGCAGCACCGGGCCGATCTGTACCGGCGTGGGCTGCTGGTGGTACTCGGCATCGTGGTCGCCGATGAAAGGCCGGGAGGTCAAACATTTCAAGCCACTTGGCTGAGGAAGAGTTTTAATGAGGGTTGTGAAGGCCGGGACGGTCATGTAAAACAACCACTCTTTCTCTTCATCCAAAACTGTTTTGTGTGTTGTGTTTTGTTAACTGGGCATGTGGCAAATCGCACAGCCAGTTCCACCAACATACATACAATGTTTCTGCTCCCGTATCCACTTATACTGGGACGAGGACGCCCCTCTCCCTGAGGGGGACGAATGTTACGCGCACCAGCCTGATGTGGGAGACGTCCTACTAATGGCCCTTGGTGTGGGGACGCCCTGCCCAAGGCACGTACTATTCCTCACCCACTGTAACCTTTATCCATATTAGGATACGGGAGTAGGAGGGGTGGTCCCGCCTAGGTGCCCTGTAAGGACCTAGGTGCCCGGCGAGGTGGGTCCGCGGCTCAAAGAGGGCAGGAACCCCACACCCACATCCTATTCGTAACAGGCCTCCTCTTCCCTTGATCAAATAGATTCAAAAGTTAGGATGCATCCCCACTGACTGAAACATGTCAGTATTCGTTAGAAACCTGTGCGCTCATGTGAATGTGAGTTGAGCCCTTTCGTCCCTTGATGCTTTTGTTCTGAGTTGACCAATTTCTTGTGAGTCGGCAGTGCATGTGGGCTTTGGAAACAGTTATGTCTCACAGAATCCCCCGCACTATGCATGCTACTCCTGGAGTGATCAGAAATGGTAGCAGGTGTACCTGCTCCATTTTCTCTACATTTCTCGAGCCTCGCGCAATTGTGCCTTTCGCACCAGCAACGCGGGGCTCATCCGAAAAATGTTCAGTGCTTCTTGTGCTGTTCCTGACCTGTTTGCTGGCAATATGCATTTATCTTGGGACCTCTTTTTCACTTTCTCGCTTTCAACATTCAGCGGCTTTCCTCGCCAAGTCTCCTACTGGTCCACTATTTTGTGCCAATCACCAAATGCCAGACACGTGTCCCATATTGAGTGCGCGGATCATATGACCAACAGCGAATTCTGCATTCACCTATTAAACAAGTCTGTGCTCTGGTAGAACCAGATGAACATTTGTCAGTGGCACCCCATAATACAACTTGCACGAACTGTAAGCTGCATCGCTTGTGGGGTCGACGCAGGCTGATAGAACACTTGCAGAGTCGAAGCATTGAATGCTCTTAAATGATGGAAGCGAGAAATTGATAGTAATACAAACAACTACAACAATGCTGTTGTCTTTCCCTCCCCCCTCCTCAGTGTGTCGTTGCTGGTTTTGGACTTGATGTCCTCACAGGACACACCACCCCGACACACCCCACGCCTCCTTGTTGCTGCCCCTTCTTTGTCTTGGGGCACTCCACTGTGGCGCCCATTGTCTGGATGGGACAGCGACAGTCACCCCGGGCTACCTTGCAAACAGCATCCTGAGCATCGGTGCCACGCCCAGCCCTCATCTGGCTGGGACCAAGAAGCAGCTGAGCATTGTGCAGCCAGCAACAGCAACGTCACCACGCAGGGTAAGGCCCGCTTTGCACACCAAAACCCGGCATGACATGGCCACCGAAAACACGCAGGCCTTCTAGAATCAGTTGAACATGGGGGCGGATGGTTTGATGGCCACCACGGCGACCCCAGACTGCAAGGGCAGCACACTTCCCAGAGGCACAGAAATTACAATCAACCATCTGGCGTCAGTGCGACTACAAGATGAAGCGTGCTCTGTTCTGCCACAAAAAGCTGGACTACCCACAGGATGCAGCCAATGGCCATGCCAGGTCCGCAATCCACAAACGCTGAGAATAAACACAGAGGGCACAAACAGAAAAAGGGCAACATGGCCATGTCTCGGGCCAAGGGCGCCAAACTGGAAGCAAACATGCCCCAGCCAGCATTTTCAGTTGGGCCGGCTTCCTCCACGCCCCCACCAAAAGCAGCCAGCGGCGCCGCACCCCCGTAAGAAGAATCGCGCAAAGGGGATGAGCACGAAAGGTGCATCGCACGAGCCCCTGAAAATGGCCACCCACCAGCCCGCAAACCACCTTCTGAGGGCAGCATCCTGAGGGCGACTCGCGAGCCTGTGTCTGTGTGCGCCCGCGCGCATGCCCCGCCACCCCGCTCCAGCAACTTGACTCCCCTCTGCCTGCCCCAGGATGGCCGTCACCTCCGATGCCGCCTTCCCGGCGCCCCCCTGCCCAACTCTAGCAACTCTCCCGGACCACTCCCCCCCGCCGACAATTGCACTCGCCCGCAAATCAGCCCGCTGCGTACATCCTGGTCCACTCCTTGGCCACCGCGATCGCGTCGCTCTCGTTGTCCTTCCAGTGCTTCGCGACCTCCTCCGCCAGCGGGTCGTCCGGGTTGGGCGCGGACAGCAGCGCCTGGATGCTCAGCAGCACTGTCCGGATCTGCAGCGCCGGGCTCCACTTGTCCTTGAGGATGTCCAGGCAGATGCGGCCCAGCCGGTCGATGTTGGGATGGTAGATCCGCGTCAGGAACCGCACCTTGGGCGCGGCCATCGGGTAGTCCTCGGGCAGGAAGAGCTCCAGCTTGAAGACGCCGCCGTCGTAGGGGGACTGCGACGGGCCCAGGATCATCACCGAGAAGTAGCGGAGGTTCTCCTCTGAGGGCGAGGCGCTGATGCCGGGAGCCGGCTCGCTCAGCAGCCGCTGCGTCTCCTTCACAATCCGGCGAGGCAGCTGCCCCGCGTTCGAGGCCGCCATCCCGGTCGACCAACCGCGCCCAAAATTCCCGCCGGCGCCTTTGAATGCCGCCGGGCCCGCCAATGGGGCGCTGAGCGCAGCGGACGCTGGGCAAAGCCTGGGGGGGGCCGCTTGGGGGGGAGCGAGGCGCCTGCCGCTGGTGGCGAATGGGAGGGGAACTTCTGGACAGATAACGCTCCAGGGCAGTCCCGCCAGCCCACTTTCGTTGCGGTACTGCGAGCCCCAGCGGGCTCGGATGTCGGCCAGGGGCCCGCCAGTGATATCATCCGTCCATCACACGCATCACCGACGTCAGGCGCCCCAAGACATGCACAAGGGGGCGCTGCGCCGCATGGCGTGCAAGTGAGGACGCCGGTGAGACCCGAGATCCTTGGCGCGTTCTTTTTGGGCGGAGGAAGGTTGTGGCCTGGTCGGATGGCGCGAACTTTGTCGGGAGGGGTGGGGTGGGGTGGGGGGGGGAGCAGCCTGATTGGGCCGTAGCAGTCGGCAAAGAGTTCACCGCGCGGATGTGGCGTCGACGGTCGCCGTGCATTTCTTGGCGCTTGCTGTGCGTGGTTTGCGTTGGCGTTGGCGGGGCGTTGGACGGGAGGCGATGCCCAGGCGGCGCGGAAAACGCTTCACAATTTTCCGTGGATGGGCGCAGTGCGCCGTTCCAACCCGCCAACCTGCTCAACGGCCACAGAATATGACAATTGCGTTTGCAATGCGAACGCCCCTCGCCCCCACTGTTCTTCGTCGCAAACAACGCAAAAAGGACAGAAACTCCATGGGAATTGTATTCTTTTCTAAATAAGATATTCTATGGCAATTATATTCTTTTCTAAATACTAGTTTTTTTAAAATGAAATAAATAACTAGCTCGGTAAAATAAACGCGAAAAAAAGCGATTCATGGTAGTTTTGGCAGGCGGGGAGGCCGCAGATACGCCCAGCCAGCGCCCAGCCCGCTGAGCCAGCCACCGCCACCGCCACACAACCCCGCCAGGCCGCAGGACCCGAGTCCAAGATGCTGCGCAGCGGCGCCTGGGCTCTCGCCCACGCCCTCCGCCGGTCCCGCGCCGCCGGCGGGCCCCTGCGGGCCTTCACGGCGTCCGGGCCGGCGCGCGAGGACGAGGCCGCAAAAAAGGTGGACAAGGATGCCTTCCTGGAGTCCTTCGTGAAGCTGGCGCCCTCCACCATGAACCCCCCGCACTTCTCCATAGACTGGCAGAAGGAGAAGGGGGAGAAGGAGGCGGAGGCCCCGGCGGCCGGCGTCCCCACCAAGCTGAAGCTCAACTTCTACATGCCCAACGGCGTGCTCTGCAAGGGGGAGGAGGTGCGGGGGTTCTGGAGTTTTTGATACTGGACGGATACCTGCCTGGAGATGAGGGGTTTGGCGCGCCGTGCATTGGCGCATCCGCCCCGCGAGTTTGTTGCGAGAGTCTTGTCCGCTTTGTGGCATATCATGCGCGAGGCCCAAGAGCGGGGGGCGGGGGGACGGCTTGATCGGGGATGGGGGGCTGGCGGGGTGGGTGGGAGTGATCGCGGAGGGACGTGGCTGTGCGTCATCCGATCGGAGGAAGACGGGGCGGCTGGGCGGCTGGATCGGCGGGGCGGGCAACCGAAGAGCATGATATGCGGTTGCGGAGACGGGGGGCTGTGGGCGTCGATCGGGTGCCTTGGATCGCGGGCCTGGCGGCGGGGAGAGGCGTGCGGGACGGATACAGGGGTCGTTGGAATTTGCTGTTCGTAGTGGTAGTTGGCCTCGCGGTGGGACTCCTGGGTGCTGCCCTGTTGCACAGTGCACACTCACTGGGTTGCCTCGAGCTGCCTTCAGCGTACTGCAGGAAATCGATACGCTGACAGCTCGGGGCCACCCACACTGCTTTAGACGCTATTGCTGGCTTGGGGCTCTGCATCCGAGTGGACATCCAATCCTCAAAGAGTAGGCCCTGTCCGTTCCTTTCCTTGAGTGTGGAGTGCTTGCATGGTCTTGTTGCTGCCTTCGCTGCCTGGCAGCGGGAGGGCGGCCTTTCCACACTGGCAAGCTCAGGTCGTAGCAGCCAGATTCCACCAAAAGACCTGTTCCTCAAGAGCCGTCCATGCTTGCTATTCTGGGGCTGATGGACCACGGTGTGACCGGGGGCCCTTGATGGGGTTCATCTATCCAGCGTCTGCTCGAACCAGCCAAGGTTGTGGCTTGAAATATTGCTGGCAGTGCCTGCTGTTGCTTATTCTGTGTATTCTGTGGATTTTGTACTGTCGATGCAAGTGGCTGACTCACAAGAGGTCCTGACTTCTTGCAGGTAGATTTGGCACTGATCCCTGCCGTTACCGGAGATTTTGGAGTCATGCCAGGGCACGTGCCCACAGTTGCGCAGCTTCGGCCTGGCATCGTGGCGGTCCACAAGGAAATGGACAAGGATGTGAAGAAGTACTTCGTCAGCAGCGGCTTTGCCTTTGTCCATGCCGACTCCACAGCGGATGTGTGTGCGGTTGAGGCAGTTCAGGTTGAGGACCTTGACCCAGAGGCCGTGAAGGCTGGCCTTGCGGAGTACACAGCAAAGTTGGGCGCTTTGCAGGGAAAGGGGGACGACTATGAGATCGCTGCTGCTCAGATCGGACTTGAGGTGTACTCGGCGATGAATGCTGCAATCCCTTCGTAGGAGGCGCAGCCTGCAGCTGAAGGTGCTGGGCGTAGTGTCCAGCCACGTCTTGTCTTTGGTGCTATGCCATGGTGGCCCTGGCGTTCCCAGAGAGGACAATTGTAGCTAAAAGGGGCTGGAGTGCTGGGGCCATGCACGTAAATCAACAGGAGAACTGCTGAACATGGAGTGCATCTGATGCTCGTCGAGGTGGTAGGACATGGATTCCTGCAGGCGCGACAACACGGGGATGGTGGTTGTGTGCATGTGTGGATCACATAGAGCTTTGCATGGTCTGTGGTGGAGCTGGCACTACGTGCAAGCGATGCGCAGTGCATGTCGTTGAGCTCCAACGAGTGGAGGCCAGTGGCGAACCTCGTTGCAGCCCGCAGAATATTGATTGGGCGGCAGGATCGGTGGAGCGCCCATAGCACAGCAAGGAATTGGAGGATTTCAGCCAACACTCCGCGTATTTCGTTTTTCAAGAGGGAAACGGAAAGTTTCTGGAGAACTGGACGGTCGAGAATCCCAGCGTTTCCAAGCTATGTTGCCAGCCTGACTGTCACCTGCCAGTGCATGCAAAGGCTGCTGCCGTCAATTACGTTCCCCCAATTAATGGGCATCGCATCCTGCGCGAACCAGCATTGTTCAACCTCAAGCATGCTGCTCGCATCAAGCCACTGCCAGTATTCCTCCCCATCGCCAGTACGCCCTTCATTCCCCACTGCCCGCGACCACATTGACACCCAAAGTGCCAGAGGCAAGTTCGTCCACAACTGACCTGGCAAGACTCTCTCTTCCATACACCAATCGTTTCAGCACCTGTTCTCGATCTGCGACGGCCCCATAAAACCTGGCATAGAATTCCTCTAAACTTGGCACGCCAACTCCCTGCTCCCCTCCCTGTTGTTCGCTGCAGTGTTCGTCTCCTGTCACGCCCCCGCTCCCATGGACACTCTCCAGCTGCTTCGTGAGAAGGTACGCAAACGCTGGCGACATCAGCTCCACAAGGAACAAATCCAGCAGCTTGGGGTAGTCAGTCGCCATCGCGTAAAGGACACGCAGCATTCCAGTGCTGCCGAGGCTGGCCAGCAGGCGGGCAGGCAGCCCATCCAGTCCCATGGCATCAGCACGTGCATGCATTTCAGAGTCAGTCTGAGAAGCTGACGCTGGCCCGCTGGGGCTCCCAGACATCGAGGTTCCCTGCTCGGACTGCGTGCCCCCGTGCACTGAAGTTGACGGCTCCTGATGGTCCCCCGCGGTGCACTCCTCGCTGCAGACAGCATCGCTGCCACCACAGACGTCTCCATGTTCTGGCAGCACCATGGCGCCAATGTGATCCACAAAGAGCGACAGGGCTCGCCGTTCGCGGCCAGGCAGACACGCCGCGGTGGGGCTTGCAGATAAGCCCCGGCTGACGGAAGAATCCTGAGAAATTTCTTCCCGCCCACGTTTGCGAGCCTTCTTTCTGGCTCTTGTTTCGGTGGGAGGACCGGCTGGGCCGTTTCCGTTGTCAGATGTGCCGGCCGAGAGTCCCGGTCCCGATTTCTCATGTTCAGCACATTCTGGCACTTCGATCGAAAGCGTCTCGCCAGCAGTACACCTGGCTTCCTCTTCCCTTGCGCCGCCACGTGGACTTGCGCACCTGTTCCTGTCATCTGCACCATCATCGTCAAGTTTTGACTTGCTTGCGACTGAGCAAGTGCCTTGGTCGGATTCTGCCATGCGGCGAGTGTGAGCGAGGCCGGATTTGGCCGCAGGGTGCGGGTCCTCGGCTTCCTGAGCAGCTTCCAGGTCCACGGGCTTGATGCTTGCAACCACTTTGTCCGTTTGCGATCTCACCAAGCTTTGGAACGCCTGCCTCACGTAGTATGCATCCATGTGGGTTCCGATGGACTTTCCGAAAGCGGAATGCCACCAAAAATTTATGGCAACCGTCATTTCTGGAAGACCACAGAAGGTCAGAGCTTCAGTTCGCAATTGGAGATCTGGTGCCTCAATGGTGAAACCCCCCCGGCGGCGGAATGCCTACCGGAAACACTGTGCGCCTTGGGCACCGCAAATGACTCGTGGAAAATGCAGATATGCCTTCCATGGAACGCCCCCTGTTGAAGGCAGCATCTTCTAACGAGGCTTTCAATTGGTGCGATGGAGGTTGTGCACACTCACAACTTTCAGCACACCACTAAAATGTGAGCCGTGGCATAGAACTCTCCAGACGAACTAGGTGTTGGCGAAAGCGCAACAACCCTCATGGGGTGCACATGGACTCGTTTGAAATCTGGAGAGCTTTTCAGCTTTGACGTCCGTAAACAGCCCAGGACGTCAAATCACAGCATACACTTGTTTATCTTGCATGGGTAGCACCAATGTGGCAAATTAATTTCCGAGCAACAGCTAGGGACTCCATTGGTGAAATCCACCCTCTGCATCCGCACGGCATTGAATTTTGCACGTAATGCACGGTAGCACTCCATAGCTGCACGCGCTGGGTGACCAAGCAAGTCAAACATGAGCAAGGAATCGACCAATGATCGACTGCCACAATTGGAAACAACCCACCGCGCTCATTTCACCTGTGCTGTCCACCTGATGCCACCATCCCTCTGGTATGAACAGGGCGTCGCCAGCCTGCAGACACATCAGGCCGGGTGATCCATTATCAGTGCTGAAGCGGCAGGGATAGGGCTTGGGACTGGTGCGATTGTCAAAGTATATCACCTTCAATTCGGCTTTCAGTTCATTGTCCAGCACGTGCCTGCAAACAATGAACACCTGGTAGATTATTCTCGCTAAAGATGTCAGTTCATGCCCAGGGCATCCCAAACTGTTTTCGAGAATCGTTCATATATTGCTGAAAATCAAGGGGAATTCTTCAGCTGCGCCAGTCAAAGAACAACATGATCACATGATCCCATCCACCTGCATGCCATGCAGGAGCACTACCGATCCCAATGCTTTGCCTTCCAATCGTTTGCTGCAAATTGCCTGTGAAAGCGGAGCTCCCTCATGCCACCAACTCCCGTGCTAAATGGCGCATAACAACGTGTCTGTGCCACTGCATGTGATTGAGAGTTGGCATTAGCAATTAGCAAACAATTGGAACACTCACAGATGTCATTGACACTACCTCCGTGAACCAGTTCTGGATGTGCCGCCAATCTATCACAATGCCAATATTGCGCAAGACACAGCTCAACTCGCTGGTGTTGTGGTTGGGCTAGGATCAGCGCCAGACTGCTCTGCATTGCCCTATCTAGCAAATCCATACTGCCCAAGCTGACTGGCAAGAACGCACAAACACAGTGGAGCCAATGCTGCGTATGGCAATATGCCCATCAACTTGAATGCTCAAGGATGATGCGCAGCCACTTTTCGATACCCAACAGGGGGTGGACAGTCTGGCCATGCCTGTATTCTGGGTGGTCTTTCAAGCTCGGTGCCGCAAAGTCCACTGAGCTGTGGTTGGCTGATTCCCCCCACACCGCCCTTGGGTAGAATGCCTGGGTCAGCATGGGGCTGCACAGCTTCACCACCTTCGTGCCACAAACGACGCACAGCAGGTTGTGGTATGGGTCATAATGGGGGCTGGCCCTTGTGCAGCTGCACAGCAACACAAGACGGTGCTCAGGCCATTGCACTTGCATCATTCAGAAGAAGCTTTGATTGCTTTTGTCAAAATGCGACAAGCAATGCAGTTGCAACTATTTGGCGGTGTGAGGTGCTGTTGACATGCAGGAGTGCTGTGTCCATTGCAAATTTAGTTTGCGTGCAGCCGTCACGTACAAAACAATGGATGCCAAACAGTGCAAGATGGAGAGGCGCACCATTGTAACATAAAGAACAAACTGAGACAGCCCAACGGCCTGCAGCGGCGAGCAGGATATGGGCGAAACACTGCGTCACTGGGGCATCACTCTTGGCACTTCAGCCACCTCTGCATCTCTGCACTGGAACATCTGTTCTGAAGTTACTGTGATCATTTGTGGTATGATTTCGCACATCGCTGCTGCATTCTCAGAGCTTGCCACTTCAAGAGCTTGGCACTACGGAAGGAAACGAAAGTCACAGGCTTAGGCACTTGGACTCGGACTCTGGCAGTAATTGTGATCGCAGTTTAGACACACTGTGTGTGGACTTCTGGGGGACGTCGACTTGAAGGTGAAATGGCTGCGTTACTATTCAACGAATGCAATCAACAGCTATACACTTGGGCTGCCTGCGAATATGACACAGTAGCGCCCTCGTGTGCACTGACAATTGCTGCAATCATCACTTTGTCACGCCGTCACAATGATGCTGGCAGTGGAGTGGGCAAGATGAAGAAATGATCTCAACAGCTGCAATTAAACTCCTTGATTTAAGGCTGCCTTCACAAGACAGAGTGGTACCTGGCGCTCATCCAGATGTTTGTTGAGACGATTTCGACTTGACCAAGCAAGCTGGGGACTTTGATATCAGCACGAAGAGTGTCCAGACCATCTAGCACACACACCAAGCACTTGCCATGACAAAGTGTGAACACAATGGGCCACTGCTGTAGTACTTGTTGGAGCAAATTGATGCGAAATTGAATTGAATACTCCCTGATATTTCTATCTGGCAAACATCGACAGAAATTTCTGCATTCACCTGCACAGGGTATGTAGTGCAAGAAAGATACATGTGGCAAGTTCGCATTGAAAACCCCGCTGGCCATCCGACATTGCATAACAAAACTGCTGCAGCCATTTCTGATGTCAGAACACGTGTGCGACCTTTTGTAGGCCAGTCATGCGAAAGAGGATGTCAGAGTCCCTGTTTTAATTGCCACAGCCACTATCTCAGCCATATTTGTAGCTTCATCTGGAGCCTTGCTGGGTACAGCAACCACAGAATGTCCATTCCAAAATAGTACATCATATAGGAGCCTGATCTCACATATTGCGATGAATATTCTGGATTAAAGAAAGCACACAAAAGCCTATGTCTGTCTTCATTCATTCAAACTGCTTCTGTGCTGCTTGTCAATATCAGGCAGCAGCAAAAGTGGTGCATGTGATATTAAATGTGCTCAAGCACCCAGGTACTTCAACATGTGTTCTGTGGAAGACTACCAGTCTCAACAACATACGCTATGGGCTGAACACTGAGCCCTGTTTACTTGGAAACGTCGTGCCACATACCATCGTCCAAAGGAGCCTGTGCGAGGTAGGTGTACATTCCATGTTCCTGCCATCTCTGCTGAAATTCTTTGTCTAAGAATTCGGATACCCTGCGAAGATGAACCATGCACGATGACAGAGTCAAACACAAATTTAGAAGGCGCAGTCGCTGCTGCCTTCTTCCATCTTTTCCTCTGAATGCCCTGGGTTTCTGCTGCCTGGAGTATGCGTATATGTGCTCTTCTAATGTTGGGGATGGAGTGTTCTCTTTGCAAAAGCATAGTAACGTGCTTGTAGTTAGTTAGAAAACTGATCCTGCTCGATGATCGTAACTCAGTATAGGAACATGCCATGACCACTGCGTCACTTGCTGTTATGTGTGTGCAGTCATTCACTCCTGGTTTCAAGTGGACAATGCTGGTGTCGTGTGAGTTTGAGCTTCCAGAATGCAGGCACACTGAAATTTTACCAAGCATGGAACGGTGATATGGTGCATTGCTGTTGAGCCACTATGTAAGCTGATAAACAAACACAGAATTCAAACATATTGGCATGACCACATTGTCCTGAGGTTTGTTAAACTCATGCCAAAGCATAGTTCTTATTGCTCTGCGTACCCGTTGGAATCAAGGATCGGAACCTATTAGGGATGCATGAATCAGATCAACAGCTGCCCCACTGTCAAAATCAGGCATGCATTGTCCTGCAGCACTTTGTGATTGAATGGGCAATATTTCAACGACAATTTGCCAAAGCAACCAAGGAGGAGCAGTGCCATCAACAAATAGACAATCGGCCAATGTTGCAAGCGACATAGCGCATTCATGTGGCTCTGGTGCATGCATGGCCTGCAGTCAGTGCAGAATGCACCTTCAGGCATATATGCCTTTCAACCAACCTGCAACGAATTGGCTGATGGTGCCCCATATCACCCATGAACACATCTGATGTGGAACACATCACCTGGAAACAAAAGTGGAAAGAACATGCACCAGATGAATGCTCTGTCTGCCCTATGATTGAGTTGCCAGCTGTGCGATTGTACAATCCTTGTGTTCCCAATCAGTAAAAGCTGCATCTGTGGTGACAATTCACACCCACAATAAGTTGATACAGGCAGCCAAGATACTGAACTTGTCACTGGTTTAACATTGGCGAAGGGCAGAACCGAAAGTGGGCAGAAATTGCAGACAAGGGCTATCAACTTCGACATTGCCCAATTTGGGAAAAGGGATGCATCGCTCCACTCCTGAAACTGTTCAATGAATTCCTTGCATTCCATTTCTCAGCATGGCAATGCCAAACACAGGCCTCCCACCTTGCAGCCCATAAAAATAAGTCCAGGGGGGGTGCAAAGACAATGCCTTGCCTTGATGTTGGCATGTCCTGCCCTTCTGGAGATGTGTGTGGAGCCTTGTGGCCCGTTCCATCGCCGAAAAGCCGGCCAATCCCTGGCAGCCCCGCGGACAATGACGGGCACAGCTCTTGACTCCCAGTCAGCCAACACATCCGAAGAGCAGTGACAGGCCTCGACGCACTCAACCATCTCTTCCCCAACCAAATGCGCTGGTTGCCGTGGCTGGCCTGTGGGCATCCCCTTCAGCTTGTGTTTTTTTCTTCTTAATTGGGATTGGCAGGTGGCAAGGCGAAATTGGCGATGTGGCCGATTATCGCCGGTTTGGCTGGGATTCATGAGCACCTCCATCCGCCGTTGTTTGGACGGCGTCCTGCGAGGGCGCGGCTGCTTGGAGGGGTGCTGCGGCGCCGTTTTGGTTGAGGACGGTGGCGGGGATACCGGGGGACAGTCGGTTTGGGCACAGGCAAGTGGGCGGGATGGGCACAGGGAATTGGAAATGGCTGTCTTGCAACGAAGACAAAAATGTCGTACAATGGGCAACCCCTCCTGGAAATGAATTCTGTCAGGGTCTTGGCCTGGCTGTGAAGGTGATGCAGAATTCTCTGAGTGCCACAGGAATATGATCTTGGGACAGTGACCAACAAATGATTGGATGTTTCTGTGGCCGTCATGGTAAAAGGGATTGGTCGTGTCTTTCGACAAATGCAGTCAATGGAGTCAGCACGACAGGAACAGCACCCAACTTGGAGCAGCATGAACAAGCACAAAGGCATGCACACCTGTGGAGAACAGAGCGTAGCACCTTAGCAATGGCAGCAACTAATGCTAGCCTTGGCCTCCAAGTCACCAGTGCAGCAAAGGGGTATTTTCTGGCCTGGAAGTCTGCAGGGCAAAGCTTGGAGGACCAGCCAGGCCTGTTTCAACTTTTGATATGAATGTCCAGTGTGTCATGGACGCGATGCAGTTTTGTCAGCTGGCCATTGCAGTAGAGCAAGGCCGGTGCCATATGTGCACGGGCAAGGGGCATCCAATTGCCCCACAAATGAGCAGAAGATGACCTTGCCTGAAAAAACATTTACACCTTTCTGTTTCTTGATGCACTGCACTGCCTGTGCCAATCAGGTTGCATCAGATTTGTGGTCGATCGTTTCGGGACCTCGTGGGAAGGGAAAGTCTGTCAGGCTTGTGGCACTGGATTGGAAAGTGTCAACATACAAGCAACTACTGGGTGTCCATGAAACAGCAGGGATTTCGTTTGTGGACTGCCACTCTGACCCTCAAGGCTGGAGGGCTCAGCGTGGTGGAAGCCACAAACAAGCAGATGACGTTGTGAATGGTGAGACACAGCTGGCAAATGTTTGGCCTGTTCCATCTCCATCTTCCATTAGCAGTTTTGTGTTTTCTTGACCTTATCCTCGCATTCTTGCCAGCATGCAATTCCTTTGCCCCCTCTCTCCAGTTGGATGAAGCCTGGGCACCGACGATGGATGAAGGGCTGAAAGCTGGCACCAATGGTTGACCCTTGAATACTTCCCAATCTGATGGTGTTAGTGAATGGCTGATGTGTTTCTGTCTGGGAAGATGCCACATCAGCACAAACTGCATTATTTTCTGCACAATGCACCACCATGCACAGAGCAGAGAGTCAGAACCACACAACCATGGTTTGAGATGGAGCCGCCGATCCATTCATTCTGTGCGATTTTTTGTTCAGCCAAATTTCAGGCTGTGGTAAAGCTGAATACTAATGCTCAGGCTGACAATGGTTGCCTGCCAAACTGTCAAAATAAGTTGCAAAGTTATGGTCAATGCGTATTTGATGTTGATGTGCTGCACGGCATGAGAGTGTTCTTAAATGCAACTCATCAGGTGGTCCATGGGCACAGCCAAGCGCTTTGTTACTTTGCTGGTGTTTGGACAACTGTATGTCCAACAGTTTATGAATATACCCAAATCATATATCATCGCAGGCCATGCACACATCCCAAATTCATGGAGAAGTCCATTGTTTCAATGTTGTGCCAATTTACTTTACTGCCGATTGCACGTGCTGTATTGTCCCTGAGACGATTGGCATTGCACATTTTTGTCACCATTGTGCTCTAAGTTTTGGCCCACAGTGACAGGACGTGGATGTGAGGCAGCGGTTCACTATTCCTAAAGTTGATGTGCGCTTGGGTATGGATGTCAGATGGATGCAAAGAGCTTCTTTCTGCTTTAATTCAAACAGATCCTTTGGTTGGTCAATCTACACAATTTCTCTCGTTTTCCAAGGCATGCCAGTGCCCCTTGCCGCAGCATTGTTTCAGTGATGTTCAACCTGGACTCTGTTGGACACTCCATCTGTATGGTTAGACGTAGCAGTGTTGTGAACAGTGGCCAATGGGCTTGCGGCCATTGAAGTCGCAGCCATATCTGTGCCTGAGCAAATCTTGGCGAACGACTCCGATGAGAAAACGATTGTGGTGGTGGACTCCCTGACAACTCTGCTGCTCCAATACTCGCTGCATCAGGTGCTGGGGCTCAGCGCGCTGGAGGTCATTCTGAAATCATGCCACGTTGTTTGTTTTCACTTCACCATATGCAGCTCACTGCATGTCTCGTGTTTACAGTTCATGGCGTGGCACTGCAAGAGTTGGACTGCGGCACCATGTGTGTGCTTCAAATGTAGACAAACTTCCCCTTTGCTCCTTGCAGGCTTGATGTTGAGTATTTCTTCCCTGTTGATCTCATGTAGGTCATCCAATTTCTTGACGGCCTCAGATGCTCAGATGCGATTGGTGGAATGGTTCTCCGAGTGTACACGGTGAGGAGATCGGTGCATAGGGACTCAGTGCTGGGGCTGAAGAAGCCTTCTGCTGAATATGTGTGGTTGTGTGCAGTTCTTGTGGTCGTTTTCTGGATTGACACATGCATATGTGCACTTGTATTCCAAGTCGACAGTCACTTTCGTATTCACATCAAGTTGTGAAGAGTCGCCGGCAGAAAGGCAGGGCAACAGGGGCCAAACGCTGTGGAAGCATGCCAGGTCTTGAGATGTGGTCCAACTTGCTGAGCAGTTTTGGGCGTGGCAGGAGTGAGCTCGTTGTGCTGCTGTACTGTTGACAGAAGCTGCCAGGAATTATCACGCTGATTGCCTCTCACATCTGCTGATTGAAGAATCGCACCTGAAAACACAGGCTTTGCTTGATTTTTGTCATATCCATGCCATTGATCAGCCTGTCTACAAAAGAAGAGTGATTTTCAATGGGAGTGGTGTGAAATGCTCTGGCCCTCGCCTTGGAAGTCTTGCTTGGTGTAACCGGGGGCACTGCAACCAGCCCAGCAATGTCATGCGTGCTTGTGAGTTGTTCTTGAACTGATAAGGCGCCTTGTTGTATGACAGGATGTGCATCAGGAGCCTGTGATAAGCGCTCTAGAAGTCATCTGCACATCGATCCTCAGAGTGGGCAAACCCAGTGGGCTCCAACGTACCATCGCATCTTCTCTCGGGACGTCACAACTGCATGGGGAGATAACGATTAGGCAGAAGATACATACAGGCAAGCACTGTGGGCTGCTCACAGAGATTGCCTTCAAGCCGTACCATTCGAGCGTTTGGGCAATTGAAGCCCAGATGCTAACTACAGTCCTGTGTGTCGTTCGTGTGGTAGTTTAGCGTGTTTGACTATTTGGCAATATGAGAGGGGCCACCTCTTTTCTGCCGTGGAATTGATCCTGCTTTGGCGAGTGTGCTGTTGTCTGAAGAGGCTACTTTGAAATCGTACACTGTCTTGCGTCCACCGCTGAGTCGCCTTTGTTGTTATCCTTTTGTGTCAGTGTCTTGGCAACATGCGGTGCCCATGTGCCCTTGGCGCCACTCACGCCAGGAGCTGAATCGTTGGGGCAGCCCCTCAGAGTCGCGGATAGGTTCTGCCGTAGGTCCATCCTTTCCTCCTCAAGCCCGGAATGCACCCTGTAGCAAAAGACGCAGCCGCAGATTCTTAGCACTCACATTTGGATGCGAAAGGCTATAGGGACAAAATTTCCCCGAATTATCATTTTGTCGTCGCGTAGCAACTCGTTCAGCCGAAAGCAAGCAACGGAGGTCGTTAACTGACACCTGATGTTCACGAAACCTAGCAGTGGGCCCGATTCAGGCAAAACCCGGTAGGGAAACGCAAGTTGCTATAATTTGGGGACACCAAATCCAGCCGCGGGCTTTCATTCCAAAAAGTACGAAGTCTTCTTCCCAGCGGATTTCCGGTGCCTTTACGACAGGCTGCGGTGTCCACAATCCTGACTTGAGGGTTTCTGTCCTTACGCACTCTGCTGTGCTGATCACCCTGAAATCCACGCTGGGGAAGTTGTTCCAGGGCGAGAAGACAGCCAGCAGGTTGGGAGCTGCCCACCCGAGCAAGGGGGTGGATTTTCTTGAGCGGCGTTTCTAGTGCGCTTGTGCCCGATGCCTCGAAGTGCTCAGCACCTTGAAATACTGGGAACCGCTGGATAGGGAATGCCGCACTCGGTGCAGGTGGCTTGGGTTCAAACGTTTTATGCACCGCCAAGCGTGTCTGCTGCATTGTTCCTGAATGTCATCTGAGTGGCCACTATTGCCGTTCGGGCCAGCAGATTCCCCTTTTGGGAAACCCACAGCGTTCTCTTACCCTTACCACAGCCTTGGCTCAAATACTGCCCTGCCAGTTTGCAATCACCGTCCCCTCAATTCTTGTAAGCATCCCCGTAGCCGAGCCAGCAGTTTTGGATGCATGCATATCTCACCTGAAAATCGCTGGCGCCAATGGCATGGCTGTGGAGCACATGCCGTTCGGATGACTGTTGCATTGACTCTGTGCGTTCTGTGTTGTTGATGGTGTCCTGCAGGTCGGGTCGTGGTCGAGAAGGAATGGTTTTCTCTTGCGCCTTCCGGGGGAGTGGCTACGTTTCAGCCGCCCACGGAGATGAGGGTCGATGCCAAACAGGCTGCTTTGGCCGCAATGAAAGGCAAGGCTGAGCGCTGAGGGCACCATGAGCGCGCCCGTGGTGCCTACTATGCTCTGCGATTTTCCTTGCACTCTGTCACGGTGTGGAGATCATTGTTAACACGTTGCAAATTGCATTGTGTACTCATGCCAGAAATTACAAGCGCGCTTGCTAATACGCCCAGCGCGTTTGATGCCTTTGTGACGCGGTCATCGCCCTGCGGATTGTCCTGCCTCGAAACCAGAGTTGAGTGTACTTAATAGTGCTTGAGTTTCCTCAAGCTATGGCCACAGACAGGCCTCTTAGCATCCGCGATCTGAATTGCCAGCAGCTGCAGTGTGGTTGCAGTGCAAGGCATTAAAGCCCAGAAGCTCTGCCCATTTCCCTTCTGGCGCACAATGGACGATAATTTGCAACAGCCCTTTTGACGGGCCGCAACACGTGGCTTGGTGTGCCGCAGGTCTTGAACCCAGTCAATCGGACAACACTTCGTTGGAGTCCAACCTGATGAAGGATATGGATGGAGGGATGAAGCTGACGCTAACATCACAGGTGCGTGTCAATTGCACACAGAGAACGCCCTCCCAACAGCATCTGTTGCCGCTTCAATATTTGGCCGATGCACGCAGCGCACAAGCAACATGGCGGTTTCTAAGACGCCTGCAGAATGTTGTACCGGGCCACCACCACCCAACGCACCGACATGGGTCTGCCTTTACAGCATAAATGCTATGTGAAGTGCATGCACCAAATTGCCAGTGAATGCTGCTGCAGGAACGAAGGGCAAAAGAGGCCGTCGTGCTGCCTTATGAAAAGTCCCAAGGAGCACAGTGCAGCGAGTTAAACGTTGCCCAGGAGTCGTTGGGGGAGATACACTACGTTCGAGATTCGGAAAGCGAATACGACTCAGACGAGGACCCAGATGAAGATCTGGACATCTAGCTGCGATATTTGACATTATTGTGGATGAAGTCCAGCAGCTGCCTCGCAGTTTCGCAGCAGGGGATGAACACAGCAGAAACGTGTTTCATATGGACATCTTGGCTTGTGATTGTTTATGTGAAAATTAATTGATCTCTGCATGTTCGTTGCCATCCCCACAGCTGTGCTGGAATCCACAGACTCACACACAAAGTGCAAGACATCTTTAGAAGTTGGCATGCTGTTACACATCATCGAGCACACTGGCAAAGGAGCTCCCTCTTGCAAGAAGATCACGACCCAATGGTCATCGCTGCCAGAACGCTTGCCGAACTGGTGAAGAATGCCAGGACTTGGGTGGTGGAGCCTGGTGAGAGGGCCTGCTGCAGCCATCAGATCAACTTGTAACGATCAACAGCCATTTCAAGTAGGAGCCAGATGGTAATCTATGGCAATATGGGAGTGTTGCAGAAGTCCGATGGATTTTGTCCTCCCATCTTTCTGCAGACATCTGTGTGATGTTTTGCTGCCAGTCCTGGTATCACTGGCTTCTGAAATGAGCCCCTGCAACTTCGCCACATCGAACCAAACACTGCGTGCACTATCAACAAAGGAAGATGAACTTGCCTTGCAGGCACATGCTCAAGGAGCGATAATTGGGTTCATTGCCATGGACCTGCGTGCGGGTCGAAGTGGACAAATTCAAAATATGCAGGTCAAATGTGTTTCTGGTACATGGATTTTCGCAAAGCCCATGTACTGAGGCTGACTCTTAAGCACAAGGGAACACACATCTGTATTTCCCCCGCGTCACTTGGTGCACAACAGGATCATCATCTGCTGGAGAATGGCAGCAGCGGGGAAGTTACACAGGATGGCATGACCATCTAAGATATTGTCTTGTAGTGATACTTCTGTCAGAAACAAAATGTTCCTGTTATTCAAGCACACCTCGGATTGTGGCTTGTTGCAGTTCCTACACATACAATTCAGAACTGACAGTACGTGTAGTAGCAAGTGCTGGATACAGTACTGGATATTCTGCAGAGCCAAGATTGCCATGGCAATGTTCCAATCCAGCAGTGTTACTCGGGCCTATGGGGCCAACACCAACTCGAATAACAAGGGATGAGGGAGTGAGGACGCTGCCAATAAACTGCAACTGCAAATCCTGGGCTTATTGGTTTCCAACAGTGGACATGGGAGCACACCAACAATCGATATCTTGGACACAATTTGAAGAAATCGAACCATGAGATGCTGTTCTTCCTGATTTGTACCTCATCGACAAGATAACAGGAACGAAACGTCTCTGACACAGGCCAGACCGCACCTGCAGAACCTGCTTACTCCTAGTGTCTCTTAAGGCTGTGGGTGCCTCTCATGTGGTGACATCCAATTCTTCAATCACTCCCAGTGATAACAAGTCTTTCCGTGCCTCAGCAATATCCTGAGGAAAGGAAGTAAATTGGTGTCAACATGGTTGGCGAGACTGAGCATTCATGCAGCAGAGAACAGTGGCAACGTTCCAATCACCAATACGTTTGTCTAGTCGATCGACGCTCCAACTTGATGCAAGGATATATTGTACTCTGCAATCATTCCAAAGTTTGCAGCACCTGGTATGCCTTGGCATGGCATCAACAGAAGAACACGAGCTTCTTTGATCTGATGCAGAAACTTGACGAGAAAGATCATTACTTGTTGCCACAGTGTGCAATCACTTGCACCTTTGGCGTTCCCATTGCCTTTGTCTATGCAAAGACTAAAATGGCCTGCTGGCCTACCACGCAGACCCCAAAAAAGATAATGCATCAAGATACGTAAAGAGATAATGCAAAGAATTGGCCCCCCCCCCCCAAGCACAGGTTTTTGTGTATCGAGGCGCACGATAAGTTTGCTTTCAATAGAGATACCACATCGACTTTGGGACTTGTGGAATTCCCTCCATCAAGAGCATTATTAGCTTTCGATCCAGACTCTAGATGCATTGGTGCAAAGGATATGGCAGAAGAACAAATCTACTGCTGGCCCAGCACACATACCTGCATCAGAGACGCCGCTTCATTCGGGCAAGACTTGAAGTTAACTACACCGATGATCAAGGCCACCAGCATGTACAGTCCGAACGCGAACAACACGATTACGGGAGCCTGGAGACAAAACCAACAAGCACAGCACTCAGCCAGGCCACAGTGGCGAAAGCAGGTAATGGGCAAGTGCGTTAGGTGGACTCTCAGGGTGTACCTACTCACAAGCAAGCCCCGATTGCATTTGTCCTCATCACGAGGAGCGCATTCCAAGAAGAATTCAGGCGCCACACTCCACAAGCAACCTCCGAAGTTCAATGCGGGACAAAACGCAACAAGTTCTGAAACCGTTACCAGGAGGAGCAGAATTCCAGAGGTGCCCGAGCTGCCGACTTTGGCGATCAAGGCGAGCCAAAGCGCGAGCACCAGCACGGCCACGGACGCGAGCCTGTGTATTCGTCTCATGGAGGGGAGCCTCAGGCACAGAAACGGGCGGCTGGGCAGGGGGGGACAGAGGGAAGCCAATGAGGGCAAGTTCTGCAGTTCATGCTACCTCGTTTGCACCTGGAATAGAAGCTGATGTCATCAGGCATTTTCCAATTTCAGCCGCTGTTCTTGGGCAAGATGTTACAGCCATGTATTGAGTACATTCAGGCCCGCGAGAAACGAGGCTGTACCGGGCACCACTGTCCCTCGGGGAATTCCCGTCGAGGTTGCATTGCAATGATCGAATCCTGCTGAATTTGTGGCAAGGTGGGAAGAAGGGCCGCCCAGGGAACTTGGAACAGCACATTTCATCCGGAGGGATCGTGCCAAAACTTCCATGGCGCCTTCAAGTTTATGACAGCAGGTTGAGCCGTCACTCTCCATCGTCGTTGTTCGACAAGGAAAGTGCATGTGATTCCGATCGGGCTGGGTGCATGTCAACACAGCAAGAACAAGGCAACGGTTTACGATGTGTTTGCACAACAGTTTTTTGATTCAAGTTTCCCTACAAGCTTAGAGCTCCCTGGACTTCGGAGCTAGAAACACGGAGCACATATTAATTGGATGCTTATGCGGCTGCAAAGTGCAAGGGCTTTCTTTGTCGTGTGTTTTGGACACATCTACGGAATTGCCTCATTAAACTGTCATATTCTGTTCACTGCCATGCTTGATGCTCCATAGCATTCCTTTCTGTGTTAGCCAACCTCTCACGAAGATGACGGCACTGCCATCAGCATATGACTGCAGGTCACCTGGCAGTAACCAACCAAGTGCACAACCTCAAGTTTTGGGAAACACATATACATTGAACCTTTGCTTGGCTCAAAGCGACAATGCCAACCCAAATTCCTGTTGTCACTAGGTTTAACCCACCACATGCTTCATGTGGTCATCGATACAGGTTGTGGGAAGGTATGAATGCTGCTTTTCAGCCGATCACCACATCACAGCTGGCTATATGTATTTGACCAGCAGAGGCCTTGCCCCATCTTGAGGGTGCCGGCAACAACAGCCAGCATCTTTGATTGCAGATCCAAAATAAGACGTCTTCAGAACTGCAAGAGCACTCCAATCTCAATGCTTGCTTTTCAGATATAGCCATCCTTGGCTGTGTTGCTTCTATCTGGCTTAGCCTGGCAAAAGCGAGTGCATTTCTATATTGACATGTCATTTGGTTGTCCTCATTGTGAATCTAGGATAATCCACACAGCTTCAGGGCTCTGGCAATGCACCTAAGTACGTGTTTGGTGATCTACATGGCACTCTGGACCTCTTGTACCGCACCCTTGGCTAATATTCATTTCCGCAAGATCATTCCCCCACTTCCATGCCTGCCATTCTCTTGGACCAAAAACGCAATGGGTTGGCCACGAGACAATAGCCATGTGCAAGTTCCTTCAATACAGGAGGCCCTTCCAAAATCTTGCAAAAATAAACCAGAGCATTTTAAGAGCATCTGGTTTGTTTCTGGGTTCTGCAGGCAACCGAGCATGCCACTTTCACATAATGGCAGAGCATCTGCTGGAGGATCTTCAGCAGAGATGCGTGAAAACGCCCCAGTTGCCACAAAGAAGACATGCCTGGGTCCGCCTACCATCCAGGGACCTTGCTGGATTCCATTTTATGCCCATCTGCAATTAGTGACACTAAACTCTTTGCGCAGGCTGTAAACACTGCTCCAGCAGCGATCTCAACACGCGCTGGATTGCAAAACGACTTTTCACTGTTGTACAACTTGGCAGACATCAGACTGCCTGAACCTTCATATGTTCAGCAATGCTCCCATGCACAAAAGCAGCAATGTAGTTCACAGATGTATCTTGCTGCAGCGACCACCTTCCCCTGAGGGGATCCAGGACCATTCCTGACAGCTGGGCGACCTGCAGCGGTGTATCCTCTGTCGCCATGATCAGCTCCTGGGGCGTGATGAACTTTGCCCAGTCATGTGTGCCCCTCGGGACCATGCCCAGCATATACTCAGCGCCCACAATGGCCAAACAGTATGAACGTAGCGTACGGTTCAGAGTGGACATGATGAGCATGCCCTGCTCTGGCAAGAGGCCAGACAGTGTTGAGATAAAGTCTTTTGGGTGTTTCACATGTTCGATGACCTCCGATGCGATCACCACATCGAATTTTGCGCCCTCTGTTTGCAGGTCGTCGACAGACACGGCACGAAACCTGAAGGTGTGCATCAGGGCCAAATGTCAGCACAGAAGGCATGGCAACAAGCAAGCAGTTCAAAACAATCAGCCAAGTCCATCTCCACAGCTCAAACTATTTGTACAGTTGAGAATTGGCAGCCACCGAATTAGTGGCAATTTCGACGATGAAGTTTTGAAGGTGGGCTTTTTCAAGATATCAGACGCGAAATCCTGTGTGGATGCAGCCATAAAAGAAACCACCACAACTACAGGCCAATCACAACCTCGTAAGGTCACAACCTCTTAACCATCCTGGTCTTCACCAGGATGCCTGATACTAATTTGATGCGGCCCTGATTACCCAAGAGAGCAGCATGCACTCTCACTTCAGTCTGGAGCTGATGGCAGCATCTCCTGCAGCATGTATCTTGGCAGCCTCCACGGCATCTGCCACGACGTCGATTCCTGTCACGGTGGCTCCCATTCTTGCCAATGGCTCAGAAAGCAGGCCTCCGCCGCACCCCACATCCAGAATTGAAATTCCTGACAGTGGCTGGGGGTGGTAGGGGTCCCTAGCGTAATGCCAGCACAACGCCTCCCTGATGAACTTGCAACGCGTGGGGTTCAGATCGTGCAAGGGTCCGAGGGGCCCGCTCGGATCCCACCACTGCCCCGCCATCTTCTGGAACTTTTCCACTTCTCTCTGGTTGACAAAGCCACCAGAAGGCCGACTTCCTGTCTGGGGATCTGCAGAGAAGCTCCTCAAAGAGGTGAAGGGAGCTGCTGGACTTGAACAGAGACACAAAAGCGCCATCAAATTATTATCTGTGCACGATGTTCAACGACACCTGTCGCAAAGTTCAAGCTTTGGTTGCAAGAGGTCGAACAATTCACAAGGTGGTAAATCACGGCCCTCCAATCATGTAGGTAATAAAAAGACACCTTCCCATGAGGATGTGGGAAGCATACGAGGCCAGTTCGGGGAACAGAGCACAGACCGTCGCTGCTGACCCATCCAGAATTGCCAGGATTGGGATGATCAAAAAACTGTCCTCCATCTGATCGCCAAGGATCGAGCAGTTTTCTACATTCACATGCCGGGTCTGCTGCGCGATTCGGTCGAGCAAGTCCTGTCAAGCGTACTGCTACTGCTGCGTGCGCCGCTCCAGTTGCCCACAGAGACTTTGTGTCTCGAGATTCACTCCATTGCGCAAAAGACGTCACACAATTCTTCTTCAAGAGGGGTTTCCCAGTCCATCACATGCTTTTCCTTCCTTCAAGAAGGCAATAGAGTGCCTGAGACTTTCCGCACCTGCAGGGACCACCGAGGATTGCCGACCCAACGGGTGTCCACACGCCGCGCGACTCCCATTGCAGCCCAACGGCGAGGCGTGACAGGGCACGAGCGCTCCAGCGCGACATGTTCACCGCCGCCACACGGCGTCACCGTTGTTGACCCCAGCGCCGATCGCCGCGACGACTCTCACTTCGACCGTGCGAGTCGTATTCACTGGTCGATTGGCCGCGCTTCTCCTTCACGAATACACAGTCAGTATATATTGGGCTCGGTGCCTGCTCAGCGTCCGGGCAACATTATTCATTATTCTCAGTTTTCTTGTTCATTATTCGCATTACCTGTATTATTCAGGTAGTTCGAATGATATACAGGCTGGGTGGTATCGCGCACGTGCACACACTTTCCTGGATGGTCGTGAGGGGCCGTGAGCTTCGCAACAGTGCTTTCGCAGAGCGTTGCGTTCGAATTGTGGACGGCCCCTCACCGATGGTGTAAGCACTGATAGGGGAACGGCCACACAGGTGTTGGATGTTGCCTGATGCAACTGATCACAAACCGTGTAAAAGGGTATCATTTGCAGTATTTTCGCCAAATACAGTCAACGAAATTTGCAAGCAGTGAACGAGAGAGGGTGGAAAAGTTTCGCCACACGTTTGTGGAGTGTCCAATCGAGCGCTGACAAGTCGCGCTCATCAAAATCCGGGTCCTTTGGTTTTCAGTCCACCGCTGTCATTGCTTTTGCCCATTGCTGCAGGCCGCCCTGGCTGCATGTACCCCTAAAATTTGTCTAGCACTGGACAGCTGTTTTGATGCGACATTCCTTCTTGAAGTCGCGCGTCCACACATGCGAGCGGCATGTGCAGCTGCAGGATTCCCAGAGTGCTTTCAAATTCTTGTTGTAGGCCGCACGATCCAACGCTCTCGTGCCACACGGACCAAGACAATGCGGCAACCAATTTGCTGTTGCTTTAATGGTATGGAAGCAGAATGGTTGGCAGGTCATATTGGAACCCTCATCTGGACTGTGGATCAGTTGTCGTTTGCTTCCTCTTTCGGCTCCACACCGTATGCCTTGAAGCAGCCCCGATTCCAATTCCCCACGCATCAGATGACAGATCGGCATTAGACAGGGTGGCGAATCGCAACTGGCGCCCCTGTCTTGATCAGCATAACCCACCCAATCAGCTACTACCGTGCAGTGGCCCTTTACCGGCTAACTCTAGGAATATCGACCTACCGAGAGATCAGTAAACAAGACGCAAATTTCGTGGCTCCAGAGTACCTTGGCGTAAAACCTGGCCTTAAATCCGCAAGTACAGACGGTATCTATGCATTTCGGCTTTTTTCCATTGCCCCCGATTTCGTTGATGCGCTTCTTCCCCGCGATGCATCAATGGCCACGCTGCACTGCAATGTAGTAAACTGCATCTTGATGGTCGAAAGGGCAACGGTCATGGCTGATCAGCCACGGTAACTGTGATCATAATGCGGCAATTGCCGCACCAATGCACTTGCGCGACAGCAACGAATGCGGAGTTCGAATTTCAGACAGCCGTTCCTTCGTTCGCTCGGACGCACAAAGGGTAGTGGGCACTTCCACCGCCATGTGCGTGCAATTTCCTGTCCTGAACAGAAACGCCACCAAGGCATCCTGCCACCTACAGGGAGCTAAGGACAATTTGCAGGGCGCGGCCACAGCGCGCAGCTCACTCAATCGCACCCAGTATGTCTCGAAACGACTCCGATCGCCCTCGTGACGGCACCGCCACGCCCGACCTTGTCCTTGCCATGGCAGTGGCCAAGTGGCGACGGGAGCAGCGCAGCGACGGGCGTGCCTGGAAGCGGAGGGCCCGGTCGCTGGAGGGCCAGCTGAGGCGAACTCGGCAGGCTGTAGAGCAGCTCAGCGCGTGCCGCTCTGGCCGCCATTTGGGGCCCATCGACGGCCTGATGGCCCTCATGGAAGATCTGCCTCCGCTGATCGACAAAACCGGGCCTGGGAATGGGGCGGAGGGTGGGCTGTGTCAAGGAGGAGAGGCTGGGGCTTCGTCGGGAGCGGGTGCTGTGTGCATGGATGACGGGGAGCTTTGGGGACTTGGCGGCGAGGCGGAGCGCATGGCGGGCTTCCTTCTGAACGTGCACTCGCTGCACAGCGCGCAGGCGAGGCGGGAGGAGCGCGCCCCGATCGGAGTGGTCTATGCATCAACTCGAGCGGAATGCGTGCCTGAAGCGAAAGTTTTGCACCAGGGTGAAGCACTTCTGAGATGATCTTCGGCGACGTGAACGGCGCATTTCAATGAAATAAAATTGAAGGACGTCATGCCCCGAATTCGACTGCACGCACTAGTAGAATACCGGCCAGAATACGCGGTTTTGAAAATTTAGCAGCGTGTAAATCATGTAAATTGATTGGAAATCGTGTACTTATCGTATGACAATGGGACCAAACCGTCCAGTAACGATTGAGTGAGTGTACATGACGTCTACATGCTTTGACACTGTTTTCCACGATTTTTGCACGGCTCCAAACCGTGTATTTTGGCCGGCTTCTACCTGTGACGTGTCGCGCGACACCCGCATGTGCGCGCCCCCTTCCTGCACCATCAGGCTAGATGCCCAACTTTTTCTGCAACTGTGCTGAACCAGCTCTGTGCCAAGCTGTGTTACAGCAAACCCCCGCTATACTGTTCAATATTGTAATGCGCTTGCTGGGCTGGTCGCGACAGTCTGGTGATCACTGCAAAGTGGTATTTTTCAGTTATGGTTGTGAGGGCGGGGAGAGGGAGCGCGGCTTACGTCGTAATGGTATCTCTTGATGGGGGTTGGTTGGATGCCGAAAATGTCTGGGAGTCTGTCAACGGGACACACCTGCCATGACTCTTTGATGATTGACAGAGACGTTGTTGGACTTCGTGCAGGTGCTGGCATCTGGCGAAGCTCAGCATCTCTTCGGCCAATCCCCTTTGATGATTGTGATTCGATTCGTGGAGGGCGCGCTCCTGAAGATGCCGCACGGTGCCCTTCGAACGGCCTATGCCACCAGGGCTGCGGATCTCTTGAGTTTGAAATTGCAGGAGGCAAAGGACAGCTCTGGTGGAGCCCCCGCCCTTGAAGGGCAAAGTGAGGAATCAATTCAAAAATTCGTTGGAGATGTGGACAGCCTTGTGCACTCACTTTTGCAGCAGTTGATGCACGTCGAGGAGGTAAGTGAAGCTTGGAAATCACATTAAGCATGCTAGCTAACCACAGGAAGCAAGCTGAAGATGGAAGGGTTGCGGAACGTTGCAACGAGATTCAACCTTCGCTGCATACAACGACTTCAGAAACACTGTTTTGGGATGGTTCTGGAATTGTGACCTTGGTGCCCCCTTCCGCATTTGTATCACTGGCGTTATCATCGCAGCACTAGCAGTGCTGCATCTTCTCCCGGCAGTGACCACACTAGGCACCACGATAACGACGCAAGAACTTGTGCAGCTACCAAGCTTACTTGCTAGCTAGCGAATTTGCAAATTCGCACATGCTGTGGCGCCGTGGTGCAGCGTGTGCCTGTCCACATGCGCGGCCGCCATATTGTACCCCTTACACTGGATTGTGATGTACCTTTCATGTGCTGACAAGGGCATGCAAAGCGCAGGATGAAGGTGGACGGGAGAGTCAGCGAACTCGGCAGGCAGCAGAGGAAGTGCTGCGGTGCATGCTTGCCGGGCCACAAGTAGGGCAGCTTGTGCTGCTGCACTGCACGCTGAAGGTGTCGTCAGTATTGGCGGATCTCAAGAAAGCGCACCGAGGCTTACCTTTTTCCGGACCCCGTTGCTTGGCGGCTGTCTCCAGAGTGGGATCGATCCTCGAAAATTCATGCGCTCTCTTCGAGCTGCAGGTGCTGTAACTACTCGAAGTTGCCCAGCACAAAAGTGGCCAAGAATCTGTCCCCACGCTTCAAGGGGATGCGTAAACCGAGCAAGCATCAGCCCATACATTGTCGAGAATGCGAGCACCATCAGCGCCAATGCGTGAAACCATATCCGTTGGCAGAGAGAGATCAAAACTTGAATATGCTTCGCTAACTCGTTTTCATGGACATCATTGACAAATCGCTATATTGGAAGGCAGTTTTTTTGAACTAGGCAGTCGCGCAGCCAACTGCTAGAACATTTGCAGATGCAATGGGCCCGCCCCCAAATTCAGGATCCATCACGAGCATATTAAATATCCCCTGCCAAAATTCCCTCTTTTGGAAAATTAATATACACAACTAAGAGCACCTAAGTGTTATATAGCCAGCATGTGCAAATCTGATGGAATCCAATTCAGAAGCAGGCCATCGTTATCAAAACTTTTTGATTCTGGGCGTCCATATATTGGCAATACAGGGTGCAATTCCTCCGATGTGTTGTGCTGATGTAAGACAGTGCACAGGGCTGATTGGTGCATCCTGAACTCTGAGAACCAGTCAACGCGCTTCTTGAGCTTCTGTTCTTACCGGCCTGTACAGCTCCTCACTGGTGCGACAAAGTTAGCCCACGCGTCTTCGGGAAAACTCCAAGCTTCCAATGCATGGAATGGGGCAAAGCCATCACAAGCATGGGACAACGTTGTTTGATCCTTGTTCAAAGCACTGCTCATAATGTGGTGCCTATTTGCACTTGAACATGATCTCCGATACTGCCTGATATTTATTGATATTGATCTGCAACATTGATGCACTACTTGTTCTATGACAGCAACATGGGGACCAACTGAAGTGGAACTGAGGCTGCGCTGCAATTTCTTTACACCGCGTGGCAGGGGTCGGCTTTGGCACAGCTTATGAACTGGTCTCTTAACCCAGTGGCGTCTTTGGAAATCAACAACGACCTTTTGGAGATCGTCGTCAGAGAGTGTGCATTGGCGCACAAGCGTTCCTGCCGCCTCATAGATTCTTTGCCTTTGGTGACCAACGCCATTGCTAAAATCACCGCCAAGTTGGCGGTTTTCCTGCATAGCATGTCGGAGGGTGCGAAGTTGCAAGATCCGGGAGACACAGAGCATGGCATTCATCAAGCACTGCACCGAACAATAACTAAGGAGTTCATGCCAGGGGGCGCAGCTCAGGCATAGCGTCGTTGTGGCGGACCATTCGAATATCTCATTAATGACGCCACGGACGTGAATTTGGGCTGTTGGCGCTTCTCTGCCATTTTCCAACATTGCTTCAAAGATGACGAACGCTGAAGCTTCCGCCGTTTGCGTCATTGCTGAGTAAACTTGAAGAAGCCATCCGTGCCGTGCAGACTGTCGTGGACAGTGTTTCGGACTTGACTTTAGGGCTTCCCTAATGCTGCCGCTCCGCAGAACCTGCTCTGAAGGCAGGTGGCACCGTTATCTTCTTCCAGGTGTACGCAAGCGTCAAATTACATGACGGACTAGCCAATCGCTTTGCCGCCATTTCGTCACAGGTCGAACAACAAGCAGCACTTTGCCATTGGGCTGGACGATTCCCAACGTGCGAATACCCAGAGTTGATTGACCGAATCAACGAAACGGGTGCATAGTGCCCATGCAATAATCCATTCTGGCTTCGGACAGGGAAATCGGGCCAATCTGTTCTTTTTCGTCCCTTTAAATGTTGCACTCAGTTTGTTCAACAAAGTTGGGTCACAAGACCCGCTATATGGCAGGATATACCCCTCTTTGCACACAATGGCATGCATTGCTACGATATTTGAGTCTTTGCACATTCTTAAGTATGCTGCTGGCGGTTGGGTTTGTGGTCAGCCAAAATTCGTCAAATACATTTGCCATGAAATGGCAAAGCACAGCCCTTGCACCTGATAGGCGATGATGGGCGTGAGAGCCAAACGAAGTGTTTGTTCGGATTCAATTGTTCATGGTGCCACGACCACATAATTCCAGAACGCCGAGTTGTAGGCAATTCCTTTGTCCCATGAAATGCAATAAACTACCGTGAATAACAAAATCCCGACGGAGTGTGTTCAGCAAAGGCAATGAAGAAAAAACAGTCCCAACCCTCAATCCCCATGTCCAGCACGAGTTCACGCACACCGCACATGCATCAGAAAATGCGCTAGGACCCCAAATCCCTGTGGCACCAGCTCAAAAATGTCCCACTGAATTGGGTTTGCAGTGTAAACCGAAAAATGCATCCACGGGGTAAAACACACGCTGCTGTCAAACTCATGTGAGAAACAAGTTCCTTGCCATTGCCTCTGCACAAACCAGAAACAGACAGAACCTAGCAAGCAAATAAACAATTTGCACACCGGTGCCAACTGTGTATTTATTAATTGGCTTGCAGTCTGCTCGTTTGCTTTGGGCAATATTGCAGTTGAAGAACTGGGATTCGTCACCACCTCTCATGCTCACGAATTCACGCTTGGTGGTCAACAGTCAGCAACACACTCAGCAACCTACCTGCATGCACAGGAGTGCTGACAACAATGGTACAGCCCTTGTCCCCATGAAGGTGCGTTTTGCCCACATTGACTGCTGTGGTCTAATAATGTTGTGAGATGGTTGTTTTCTTCTGACCAGATATGAAACTGCACCAGTTTTGGTACCAAAAAGAAACAATCGACTGCAAAGGTAGCCCCCAGGTGTGCACAAGATGCGAAGCAATAATGCCCGGAGGTTGCAAGGAGGCACCAGCACAATATTGTTGACATTCTTTTGTACTGCTGGGGTGGTAGCCGTGGTTACATTGACGCATGAAGCCATGGTGCGCGAACTGGGCCTGATTGCTGCGCTAAGAATGACATCGTTGTCATTCTTAGTCATCGTTGGACAATTCTGCAGTGCACCGGCCAGAGAGTCAACATCGTGAATAAAGGATGGAGCTTCCAGCACACACTGTCAATGTTTTCTCATGGACATCCACGATTCACGCGCTACACCGGCTTCTTGCATATCTGTTTGCGCCCAAGTCACAGGATTTCTTGTTGCCATAGGTAACGTGCATGGTAGACAATTGAGCAGAGGGTCTGGAATACAAATGGATAGCTGAGCTGACCTGATCCTATTCAAATCATAAGAAGCGTTCACATCAACCTTTTGCTTCTTGTTTTTGACTTGCGTAGGGAGCAACAACGTCTAATTCATTTCTAAAATGAATTTGGCCTTGTTGCCTACTACACAACTTCCAAGACAAGCAGCTATGATCAGAATCTGATCACGACCTGCAGGGCAGCTGTACTCATGTGGTTCAACTACTCTTCTAGATACCTAAGTCAACTCAACCACCATTGACTCAGCAACTGTTCAACTGGTGATGCTCTACCAGCTCAATCCTAACCTACTTCTCCCCTGCATCAGGCCTGAAGTGAGTTCAGCGACTCTCTTGAACATCACTGATGCAATTATGGCCGCCATCCCCACACAGGCACCAGGGCAGCGCTCTGTCATGCTGCAGCAGAGCTAATTCGGTCCTGTTTCGGCAAACACAGACCACAGCGCTACTGTGGTGTCTCTTGACGCTGTGGCCAGCAGCGAGCCACCTGGCAAATAGGCCACGCCAGCCACCTCCTTAGTGTGGTACTTGAGGACCGCCAGCGGTACCCCCCGCTTGTAGTTCCACACCCGTGCCTTGCCATCCCACCCGCCTGTGGCAAATACCCTCCTGTCTGTGCGTATCGCCACACAGTTGATGCCCTCCTCCTTGACTCCCACCAGCTTCCTCAATCTCAGTGCCTTGGTTGGTTCCCCATCTTTTAGGCTCAGCATGGCAACCTGAGGAAGAGACCCACGGAAGGACTCAATGCTTCACGGCATTTGGCCCTGGTGAATGTGCGATGCTTTGTGCCAAATTCGCACTCAGAGCAGAGTTTCAGTCACACAACAAGCAATCACATACCATGCACTTCATCATGCTATCAATTTGAGCCAAAATGAGTCACATAGCGTGTGATACTTCATTTGCTTGCAGTACAATACGTACCAAAACTATGCCCGAATCAAAGTGGATAACATAACACACATTTATGTATTGGCTGGAGATGAAAGTAGATAGTCAAGCATCGTCACCTGCTTGGTGGCGCCGCCAGCCACCCCCCCTTTGCCCTCAACGTCGATTGTCAGAGACAGGGTGGGCTCATCAAAGAGTTTCAGTCTGACAAGGGGGTCAGAGGGGAAGCGGAGGTCCCACAGACCCACACTGCCATCTTCATAGCCCACAGCCACGCCCAAGTCATCGCCACCAGATTTGCGGTACAGATCCACAGCCATCACCATCCCCCATTTCTCATCGCCTTGGGCGCTCCTGAGGCTTGCCACCTTCCAAATGCGCAGCACATAAAAGTGGATACCGTCTTTTCCATCTGATGAAGACATTTCCTGCCCTGTCCTGGCAAGATTGGTGTGAGACATTTCACACACGTTGTTTCAAGGATGAAAAGGAGCCACAAACACACAACAGCATCCACCTGAACACACACATCCAAAAAGACTACAGAAGGGAAAGCCGGTCGCCGGCTGAGTCCCAGGCCACCATGTTTCATTTCTGTCAGGGCTTGAGGCTATTGTGCATTATTTTTGCCCTCTGATTCCCCTTTTGGGATCTCTGAGCGGTTCCTTTCTTTCATGGAACACCTTTTAGGACTTGATTGGCCAATGGGAATGCCATTTTTCGGAAGAACGTCTGTTTATGCGACCAGGCCCAGCGATCGCCTCATAGGTGGACGGGCAGCGATTCATTCCGTTTCCCGGCGAGGTGACAGCAGAGGTTCTGCCTGCGTTGTTGCCAAATGCCATTGTCGATGCGCATCGCCTTCCACAAAACCGGTGTTAGCCCGCTCTTGCAACCCAAACGGAAAATGCCGCACAAGGCGAATGCTGCCAGGGGCGGCGTTCGCTCGCCCAAGCAAACCCAAGGGGCTCGGTGTGCCTGCGTCCATTCACCATGGTCTCGGACGCACACACGCCCGTCACTGCCTACAAGGTGCAGGGACACCGCTTTGCCCCGTCGAGGGCAACTCCAAATGGAAGAAAAGAAGGAGAGGAAGGAGAAAGGAACGCAAGGAGACAGGAAATCAGCAGCATCCATTCAGCATCCATTCACCCCCCTGCAATGGCAAGCCAGCGCCACCCCCCTCCCGTCCCCCATACGGCCATCAACTCCTACCCCATGTAGCCTGCCTCATAGCCTCCACATGGCCTCCAAGACTGGCACCATACAGCCTCCAATATGGTCCCTATATTGCCCCCATACAGCCTCCCATCCCACCTGCTTGCCGACCTTCAGGTCTTTGCCCACCTGCTTGCCGGCCTCCAGGTCCACGACCTCCACCCGCCCCGGCTCCCCACACGGCGTCGCCATCACCACCCCATTGTCCACGCCCATCACCGCCACGCCGCACATTCCATAAGCCCCCGTCTCCACGCCTCCCCCGGACCCCTCCCCCACGCTCCCGTCGGGCCCCAGGGCCCACATCTCCACCTTCCCATCCCTGCCCTGGGTGACGATCGACGCGAGGCCGTGGCGATCGACCACGGCCAGGGACAGGACGCCGAACGGCGTGGGGTGGGGCTGGAAGGATGCGGCCGGGCGCCTGTGATGCAGATCCCACACCTTGACGACGCCTGCCGCGTCGCCCGAGGCCAGCAGGCGGCCGGAGGGGTGCAGGGACGCGCACTGGACGGGGCTGCCGTGGCCGCGGAGGACCGTGTCTGGCTGCAGCGGGGCGCCCGCGGAGGGGGGCATGCGGGAGGCGAACCCGCGGTGCTGGTGGCGGTTGGGAATGTGCAAAATATCTCCTCCAGTGGACGTTCCAGGTGTCTATAGATACTCCCCACGGGTACTATTACATAGATACTATTACACTAGCTATATCTATTAGATACATGTAGATACAAAGATACCTGTATTTAGATATTATATACTGTACCCTACCTGTAGATACTGTAGATGCAGGGATGTAGATACTTGTACATATTGCGGATACTGGAGATATCTATCCAAAAGGTAGGCGAGTATATCTGGCGCTGTAGATAACTGAGATACACCGTGGATGCGCGAAATATTAAGGAAATTGCGGAGTGCATGAGTACGTCAACAACCGTGGAAAGCATGCAAAATTCTGAGGTGCAAAGTTAAGCGAAACACCGGATTTTGTTGCTTTTAATTGTGGGTGTGAGGTTGGCCACATTTGTATCCCAGAACCACAGCAAAAGAACCCATCGGTCATCGATCGGTCGAAAAATCAATGCCTCGTTATTATTTGCTTACTGTTACATCTCATAGAAAGTGATAAAAAAGTCCTCTGCCGCCCATGAACGCCCCAGAAGTGGCATAAATTAAGGTGGTGGGATGGACCCATGCACATTTTCCGACAGAAAGAGTGGGGACGCCCAGCCTTGGGGCCCAGTGGTGTTTAAGCACTTTCCCGATGGCCTACAACATGTTCATAACATGGGAGATAATCTGCCGATGTCGGTTTGCCATCTGAAATCCAGTCATTCGCAATATGTCGACTGGCCACACAGGGCAGTGCCACATAAGAAGGCTCGCAATACATTCGAGTGCGACTACTGCGCCTTCGATCACCGCTCCCAAAACCGAGTCAAATACACAACGTCGTCCACACCAACTGCAGTATCCACACACACACACACACACACACCCCACTACCCCAAGAATTCAGAAAAAGTTTTGGAAGCATGTAAAGAGACTGAGGGGCAGCATGCTGCCCTCCAATCAAATGCTTGGCAGTCTGAAAATATCCACACGATTCGAATGTATGGGTGTATGGCCTACACTGGTACAGATTGGAAGGGGGCACGTTGCCACCAATGATATTAAGCGATGTGGGATGACCTTGTTAGTGTATGCCGGCATCGGCATCCATGGTACCAAGCACTGTGCCGCCTCCCATTAAAATTGCCAAAGGAGTTGTGCCAGCAGTATTTCTTGGTGTCAGCGCGTTGTCTGCCGGGCTGAACTGTCTCCGTATCGTGGAAGGCAGAAATATAGCACACATTGCTCCACAGGCCACAGTAAACAGGTGGCCTAGGTGCCAAAGTGAGTTGAATGCTATTGCATCTGCAGCAAAGACGCCTCAAGCTGGGTGGCCTTCATTCGCCCTGTCTCTTCCACAAATGTAAGCAATGGAACTAACACACAGGCATGTGCAGAGATGAGCCTCCTGGCTTGTGCTATTCATTAGTTCTCTGAAACGCGTTGACGAGGCCACTGCTCTAGTGACCAGCCCCACAACGAATTGTTTGCATTGTGTACCACGATATCATCAATTGGCAACGGAAATTGACAATGACAATGGAAAAAAATCAATATGCAATCAAGAAATCCTCCACAGCAACTAGTCAACCAATGGAAATGCTGCCGCTGTCTAACAATTTGAAAACCTGCTCAGTCCAGGCAAGGATGCCTCCCTGTGAATGTCAGGTGATGGCCACAAAGCATCAAAAGTCACCGTCTGCAAGTTCTCCGTGGTCTATGAGTGGCTGGTGCCATATTCGTATCGGCGGTGTGGCGCTGTTCGGAGTCCACCACAAGCTCAAGGAAGCTCTTTCCTTTCACGAGGTCAATGCACGAGCTACAATCCAAGGCACATTTCCTGATATCCAAAAAAAAAGCAATCAAAAGGCATGGCAGCTGTGAGAGGACAGGATGCACAGATGCCATTGCAGATGGGGCCCCATCAGCCATGAGAATCTGTTGCACATGCAAGGTAACCCATATGGAAGCAGGCAATTCTAGCCAGCCACAGCTAACATCTCCCCTAAACATCGGCACCAGTTGGAATTCCCCTTGAAAATGCAAATGACGGTGCTTAACCCTGCAGGCATTGATGGAACCTCAACTGGCAGCAAACAGTTAGGTTGCGCACACTCGGCAATTCAAATTGTAAGGACTTCACTAATGGCCACAACTGCTGAATCCACCAGTTCTAGCCATTTCTTCAATCATTTCTGTGGTTACTGAAGCTCACAACAGATTATAATTCAAATAATTCAATAATTCAGATGATAATTCAGGTATTTTCGAGACATGTACTGCCGTGCAAGGACTGTATGCTTTCTCTCTAAGGCAGAATGACACAAACAGGGCTGGCAAAGATGATTGAAATGGCTGTTGTGGAGTCCCACCCAAAGCGATCGATTTTCTTCAAGTTTTGTTGGCTCCATTTTGACAGTTTCCTCTTCCCAAGCTGTGACTTCATTTTGGCAGCAACAATCTTGGCCAGATAATTCATCCACAGGCAGTTGGTCTTGGGAAAGTATTGTTCCCATTGGCCCTGTGTGAGCTTGTACATGTCGCGATACACCTTGCTTTGGTGTTTGGCATTGATGTCCACAAGAGAGTTCTGGTCATGGCTTTGTGTTGCCTCCTTCAAGACACATCCAGGTTATCAGCGAAGCTTGAAGCCTGTCCGTAAGATTGCTGCACACAACTGTGTGGTCCTCCAGCACAAAAGCACCACTATCGCAGCAGGAAGGGTGCTGGGCGGTGTCGATAGTTGCTAGGATAGTTTGTTCTTCGAGCCCAAACCCAACTGAAACAAACCTAGACTAGACGAAGCACGTTTAGGTGCAATATGTATTTCCTGGGATGGTAGGGCAAGCCATGTGAGGGCATGATGTGGTGACCCTTCCAGGAAGAGAGTCTGACCAAGTCTGGCCAAGGACGTGCAGCTTCCCCACATGAAGGCCAATTCAGCGATTTTGAGGCATTAATTTCTGGTGTATATTCTCCAGAGTACATTGGGCACCAGCAACCGACTTTTGTGCCAGTTGGCTTACATTCAGCAATAAATGTCAGTCAACTGCAGATAAATGTCAGTCAACTGCAGTGCACATTGTCACATCAAGTTGGACACATAAAACTGCACCAGGAGCATCAGCTACTGTAACCACGTGATATGTGCTTGATCCAAGGCCTGTCCCTGGTACTGGGTAGCAAAATGTGTCATATATGAACTGACCAGTGCCAGAGAGTGGCAGTGCCACAGCACACACAAGAATCTCGTGTGGCAGGACACACACAGGATCTTCAAATCGATGTGCTTGTGAGATTCCCACTGCAGTGCACTGTCTGATATGTTGTGCTGAGTTTAGCTACATGACCTAAATATGAGCAGATACATACAATTGAGTAAATCTACTGTTAGTGCTCTGGCTATTCTCTACAACAGCATTTGCATCGGTTCAAACCTGCTCACCTGGGTGCCTGATTGTGACTCGCCATAAAGTTCAGGGTCAACATCAGTGTAGGAGACCACCCCCCCAGCTGTACGTGCACGAGACATTGTGAAGTCAATGAGTGCGACTTTGATGCCTCCATTTGACGCCCTCAATTCCTCTCCACTGGCCAGTCGGTATTCAGAAACCCAGATTTGGAAGTCAATAAGTTGCTAATGGATCAATTGCAAATGCAAAGCACCACCGCAACCAGTGACAAGACTGATGACAGACATTCCAAGGGCTTATTATGTACTGGAATTGACTTCTCACATAGTCCTTGTTGACTGAATCTGCTCAACCAGAGGGTGACCCATACACATGAATTCGGAGATGCAGGGGAATGCAACCAGCTCAGTGAAGAGCAAAATCTGACCTGTAGCATTGAGAACCCACGTGACCGGATACTGTCCAACTATTGTGTGCTCCTCCCTATGGGCTGTTGGAAAGGCTGTTGTGAATAACATTTTGACAAATCCAAGTATTTGCCCTGACATTAATCTGCTTTATCTGGTACATAGGAGGTTGGATGTAGAAGCCCTTGATGGAACGATGTCCTTGATCGATTGGTGGAGAATGCTGCGGCAAGGGCCAGGTTGTTGCTCCCAATAAAATTGCAAGCTGCCACATTTCTGACAGTCTCCATGGCATTAAAGCAGTGGCATAGCTGTGCTATTTGAGGGCTGTACTTGCCTTTAGATGTCAAAGATCTGTTCAGCACAATGACAAGTCAAGCATGCGATGTATGACTTGACTTTATGTTGCTCAGTGCAGAATGTTGCAAGTATCATTTCAGCTCGCATCACTTGTGTGCCATGTACTGCACTGACTTCATGCACTCCAAGTCCCCTGTGTGCTTGAAACAACTTAGTACCTGAGCTTCATCCAGGTGGTGCAATTATCTGTCCGTTGCAGCACCAAATTGCCCCAATGCAAGTCCCTATGCTCAAATTCGTGTGCTGCCTCTCCCACTGCCAGCGTCAGTGCAACCTGTGCACAAACTCCAGTCGGAGCCACACTCAGTCGATTGAAGCAGCAACCACTGGCACAACAAGTAAGATGACTTGGGCACACATTCTGTGTACTTTCTATGAAGTGTTGGAGACTCAACACCATATTGTAGGCATTATGGCCATTGTGAAAATGCCCCTGAACATAGGCGCCACCAAAGTTCCAACGGTGCTTTTTGCCTTCCCAATTCCACTCGATATCTCTTAAACACACAATATGCACCCCAATTCCTCTAGATCCAGGATTCGAAGGTGTGATGCCAAACAGAACCTTGTACTGTGTCAAGAACGTCGACTTGCTGAGGCAACTGAACCATGCATGCATGCAGACAAGAAAGAAAATCAAAAGAAGAAAAATTGTTGTAAGCCAGAACATCAGAGATTTGACAGAGATGTTTGTGAGGAACTGCTCTTGCTACTGGTGTGCTAGTTCGCATGAAGGAGTGCAAACACTGGCCTTGTGCATGAGAGCAGTGCTTGACATCGCCCTGCAGAAATGAAACCATTGACTGCATTTGTCGAAACAGCAGAATAGGGTTCCCCATGCTTACTTCTGCATTGTCGCAGCAACAACTGTGGATTAATTCAGCCCTATTGGGTTGCTGGCAATCAGCCTGCACAAAGAGACTTACCTGGAAAAGTACACTGCGAGCTTCCTCAAAGGTCTGCAGCTCAAAACTTTCCAAGTCCTGTCCACCATTCTCAGCAAAGAATATGATGTAGAGTTGATCGGCGTTGTGCCCACTGACAGGGTCGTTGTCAGAGCCCATTTCGCTCTCATATTTTTTCCATGCCTTGACCAGAGTCTTGGGATATGGGCCCCTGCACAAAGCCACCGACTTTGTGTACACAAACCCATCAGTGATGTTGGACTGTGGCTCTGGAGATGCACCTTCTGAGTAGACACAGCCACCTTTAGTGTCACGATCAGCTGCATGGCAAGAGATGCCTGGCACTCAGACATCGTCGCAGGCGCGATCGCCCAGGATATAGCTCTACCGCAGCTTGAACAGCACTAGAAAGCGTTGTGCTGGCAGTCGTTCCATTGCTTGTTTCATGTCAGGACGGAAGGTACTTGCTCAGGTGCTTTGTCAGGAAGGTGCTTGGGCATACGAACTCAGAAGACCAGCGAGTTCTGGGAGTGGAATGCAGACTAAATCCAACCAATACAATAAAGCCATGGTGGCAAAACAATTGTGCTAATGATCGCCATATCAGCCAGGTGCCGTGGACACCTGGCATGGCTCCACCATAGTCTACAATTCGTCGTTAAGAGAAACAGCAAACCTAACACAAGTTGCGTCTCCCTCAATGTGTTGCCACGAATGTGTCCAGTCCCATGTTGCAAAATGTTACAATCCGCTGCACGAAGCAGGTTCAATACTGATGCGTGCAAATCCTGCGCCTGCTGCACCAGGGTGTGAAAACTGAGGAAGCACAGCCCTCTTACGACAGCTGATCACACAGTGCCACTTTGGAAAATTATTGTGCCAAGCAAACAAGCCAATTCTTCGATTGCAGTGAGTACCAAAGGACAGTGCTGAAAGCTAAAGAAAGAACATTTGCACAGGCACATGGTGCACATTTGGAAATTATGTGCATACCCATTGCAATTGGTTTCTCAACATGTGGATGGCTGTGTTTCTCCAATTGCACTTTTTGCAGGCCATGTGCATGGTTGATGAAATCTCTGTAGGTTGGTGGCAGTCCATCAACAAATACATATTGAAAGCAATACAATAGAACAACTTAATAAGAAGAGAATGGCAAGAGAGAAAACAAAGTGACTGCATGAATCCACTTTCATACAAATAACCAAAGATGACACATTGCTGCCCTGTTACCAAACTGCTGAGTTGGGTTCCATCATAGGCACTATGCAGAATAAAGCAACTCCAAAAGCACTTTGATGTTGGTGCAACAAATTCACAACATGGCACTTTGTTTGAGCCTCGATTTACGGGATCTGAATATCTTTTTTCCAAAGCCTACCTCTCAGAGCGGACAATGTCAGTGCCACATGCGCTTCGACCAAAACTTCAGCAGCTGTTTTTTGTGGTTCGCCATTAATTTTCATGTCTCCATCCAGAGGGAGAATCTTCACAACAATGTCACCAAATTTGAACGCCTCACCAAACGTGCCTTCACCAATCTTCAATGCCTGACAGCCGAATTGCAGAACATCCCTCATCAACAGAAAGATTGCATGCAAATTTCGGCATTAATGCTCACTTCCAATGCACTGACCTCCACAATTCTTTTCAGTGCCATGTCCAATTCCTACTTTGCAACAGCTTTTGCAAATGCCATAAAGGAGTTGACAACCTGTTTACACAAAGGCATTCAACAAATCCACCATTGGCACCAGTGAGCCCAAAAGCTGTGAGTACAAATACGTGCATTCATGGATGCAAGACAAAATTCAAGATTTAGCTTTCAACTCGCTACCAACAGTTCAACTGAGGATATGCCAAGGTGATACAAAACAACCCAAATGTACCAAATCAGGTGTCAAGATGGTGCTGCTTTATGTAACCTGACCTTGAGTTTCTGCTTCCAGAAGCTAAAAAGAATGTGACAGGGCTGCAAAATTGTGGAAACAATCTTTTCTTCTGCATGAATTCCCATTTCGCCAGGAGCATCTGAGCTACAATGTGTTGATATTCCCAACCAATAATAGTCCTATGTTGGAGTCGTCCGGCATTGGTTGGCAGGCAAGAGAAAAAACAAAAAAGGTGAGGCTGGTTCACAATCACTGCCATTCTATGCGTTGGTGCTTGAATTAAGAACAGCTTGAACCAAAGCTCAGCTTGCAATTCCCAGGTCATGGCATTTTACCTTCTTAAACAAGACGTTCTGCCTCAGAGTAGCTTCCATTGATGGCAGCTGCTCTGATGTCTGAAAACACAACAACAGACAGCCACAGACTTAGCACAAGAACTGCCAGAGACAGGAGTTCGTGAGTAGCAGCAACAAAACAAAGAGGTGGCAACGTGGATACTTAATTTGCAAGAGATGTTGGGCCATCCTGGGAGTCATGGTTGCAGCCAAGTTCCAACACATTTGCACAACAACACTGGCAGAATGCACAGCTGGAGCAACCGTTGAAGCAACACTTCATAGCGGATGTAAACAAAATAACATTAGCCAATGCCATGTTCTGTTTTCCAATGAATCATTGACTGTGCCTGAGATGCAGCCACGAACAATATCAGTTATGCTGAGCACCACTGTGTGCAAGTTGCATCTTGCTTTCAGTACAAATTTGAGGCGTTGCCATTCACAGAACTCCTAACATTTGCATTTTGCATTAGCTACTCAAGCACCCTCTGGAGAAAGACACATCATGCAAGATGAACGTGCCGCACATTTTTGTGACTGCATTTGTGACCTATTGCAACTGTGTTTATTGGCGCCTTGTGATGTACCATTGTGTGGCACCAGAGGGAGCCACGCTTTTGATTAGGGTCGATGAGCGATGCATCACCAGACAAGGTGTGCATCAAGCCAGGCATCATGTCAGGCACAAGTTAAAAAAGCAGAAAACAAGTGGAAGGCAATCGTTGCCACTGCTTCGATTCAGCTGTCCATCGACTGGCGATTGCTTTGTGCTCCATGAACAGCACAACAGTGGGCATGCAGATTTGTGTTATGAAAATGGACAAGTGCAGATGGGGGTGTGATGGCATGAGTCTATCATGTAGGCCTGGTCCAAGTGTGGCACTCCACCCACACACAGTCAGCAATACAAATTTATACATGTGGGAATGGATTATGACAAGATACTACAAACATTTGGAGGTTTTATCAAAGTTTCATCTCCAGAGAACCAGAATGGAGAACCCATAAATATTATGAGCAGCATGGTGTGCTGGTGCAGTCTGCATATTGGTCTGCCAGGCTACTGCACCAGATCATGGCCCACCTGTTGTCCACAGATTCTCAGAAGCTTGTCCAGGTCTCCAAGCTCATGCATCACTTTCTCAACTGGTGTCGGAGAATGCCGGTTGTTTGACAAGCCATTGGCTCCTGCACTGGGGGATTTGCTTATGAGATTGATGATTTCCTTCCCAACGCACCGTCCTGGCTTTTCACTCGCACTTGACCTTTTGCAGATTGGCCATTTGTGCATAGTGTTTCCTGTGCCACCCAGATCGATCTCTACTACATCAAAACTTCCTTCTCTTGTCCCTGATGGATCCCACGCACTGAAGTTCCCACGGCGAGGCTCTGCACTGCCCTGGGCCTCTTGTCCTCTCCTCATAGCTCGAGTGGAACGTTGGCTGTTCAATGAATTCAGCAGTGGAGGACCTTGCGAACTTGGTCCCAATCGTGCCTCCATTGATGAAGGGCCAGTTGTTGCTTGCAGTTGTTCAATGCAATCCCTGCGGCCGATATCAGTTCTGTCTACGGGTCTGTCAACTGCTGCAGCACAGGATGGGCGAACAGTGATGTTAACAGTGCTTGGCTTGGTACCTGCAGCCAGCGTCCATCCTGGTTCAATGCTTTCTGAATGTCTCGATCGGGTGCATGAGGGTGCACCTTGAGCAGTTCGGCAGACACTCGGAATGCCCTTGATCCAATCGTGCACTTTGGCCATTCTGTCCACTTTCCTGGCTGCAGCAGGCCGCACATGGAGCTTAGCCAGGCTGTCCCCAAGCCTCAGGAATGGCGTGGAGCAGGGTGTCTCTGCCTGTGCTTCCTCCTTCAGCACTTCTTTGCTCACCTGAACAAATTCTCTTGGTTGAGCATGAGCTGTCCTTCTTCTGGGAGTGAATGAACGTATCTTGAAATGCAACATGAAAGTACGGCCCACTGCTCATGTTGCATGCCTCTACTGAGCTTAAAATCATCAGACGGTGTCAGTTTTCTCGTGGCCTACTCAGGGCCTCACACCTTCTTTCTGCAGATTTCTGGATTATTTAATGAGCACATATTAACACACATGTTGAAACGTAGCATTGTTCCCAGGGACTGAGTAACCCTGTGGGCCCCAAATTGGGGGACAGAGCTTTGGGCCTCTTGGAGGAGATGATTCTGGAGACGAGGGTGGGTATGGATTGAGTTGCAAGGGGAACAAGTGGGTTTCAGCAAGCAGCTTGGTTCCAGTGTTGAGGTGAACAGGCAACACCTCACCTCCATGTCGGCTGCAATCAAGGCGGAATTTCAAAACGCAATGTCCACCAGTGGTGGTCACAAGTACACTATTGAATGACTGTCTGTATCGATTCCAACAATGTAAAATACAAAATGTTGGCCATGGCATGTGTTTCTATCGAGTTCAGATCAACAGGCAGTATCAGTTGTTCCAGCCAACCGCAAGGACCACACAGTGCTTGGCTGAAAGGAACAAGCTGAGCCCTAAAATGCACTGCTGGCATAGCCATACAAGTTGCATGGATGGCAACAATGAACTCTCACGGTGAGCACTCACATAAAGAAAACAAGAAATGGCTGTGAGCAACAAATATGAATGATGACGGTATTGCAGAACATCGAGTTGTTGTCCCAGCCTATGCACAGAAAAAATGAACACCTTTGTTACCCAGAAGGGGAGGGGCTGAGTGTCGAGAACGGTCATGTTTCCACATCTATTGAAGGCAGCTCATCCAGTCTCTATTGCTGATTTTAGCCTTCTGGGCAGCCCCACAGCTGTTCTCAAATCACACTACAAATTACATCTGATGCTGTGGTTATGTCCATGGACAAAGTTCGCCATCAAGACTGCCAATTTGCACGTGGGGTGTTAAATGCACAGACAGATGCAACAGGGTTTTACCGAGATACAGCCCAAACAGAACGTGTTGCCCTGAGTAGCCAGTGGACAGACAAGCACTGCTTGACTGGTCTGCACATTGAGGCTGAATGTTGCCCACAAGATGCAATACAAATCTGACAATAGCAGGTGCCTGCCATAAACAACCAGACTATGTAGGCTACAGGCCCACCAAATGTACTGCTTGCCCCCAACACTGTGGATGAATGCAGGACACAACAGTAGCACCGTTTTGACCTTAGACACCAATGGCAACCAAAGTCAATTTCCATCATATTCCACAGTGCTCACCAGGTTTGGGAGTATAAAGGCCAATGCCATGAAGCCCGTGCAGCAGTTCTGCCACGACAGAGCCATCCTCGCTGCAGACTGGCTGTCTGCCAATTGTGAATCAGTGAATACAAAGAACTTTGCAAGGTCAAGAATGTATTGCAGAATTCCTATTGGAAGAGGCAAAGGGATTGACATCAGTACCCCAATGATATGAACCTCAAGTAAAAACCTCAATTATGGGAATAAATGTTGCTGTACAGGTCCAATGATGTTTCCTTCCCTGGGACAGGAACCACCAAAGAAAGAACCAAGCGAAGCTCACCTCGTCAAAGTGCTTGTTCATGCGATCAATGAAACTCTTATACTCAGTTGTTTCCTCCACTTCCCTCTTTCTCTTCCCTCGTGCTTTGCCCTTTCCCTTGCCTTTTCCTTTGGCATTATGTGCTTGGCGTTCATTGTCTTTGATGACAGCATCAGGGCTGGATCCCACGAACTTGAGGCTGCTGCTGCGCCTGTGCCCCAGTGTCCTGCTAAGCCACACATACTGCTCTGATAGTCTGGATTGTCTCTTCTCTGTCGGTGCTTTTTGTTCGGGGGTGCGCAGAGTGCCGCCAGCCTGCAAGGAGCACATCAGGCCATCACGTTTGATCAAGTTTGCCAAAACCACACAAACCAATGGCCATGTATCTTCCAAGATGATGCTGGGCATATTCCATCCACGATGTTCGTTCCGTAGTGGCTTATCACTTCTTCTCAAAGGATTGAGTAGATAGCATAAACAAGCTGATGCCTGGTCTGCCCAACTAAGAAACAACGACAAAGAATGGCAGTGTACGATGGTAAACATGGTACTGTTGGTTGTGGCAGGAGGGGGGTTTCACTTTTTGTTGGGCACCACACCAGTGGGTGTGCTTGTTGGTGCTGTTGCCAATCAGATAATGCTGAGGTCCAGCACTGGTTAAGCAATGCACATTCTACTTAGCACTTCTTCTCAGTCTCGTGACACTAAGTCTCCAGTGTACCCACAACTTTGTATGCCAATCGAGACAACTGTATGTTGCATTCCACTTTGTCAGGGCTGCCTGTGTCATTGTTGGCTATTGCAATTGCAACTGCCAATTCTTGACATAACTTTGTGCAAAAATCATCGTAAACAAGAGGCATCGATCGATCGCATTCGTTCAGCTCGAGGTTCAGACAGCCACAGCACAGAAAATGCAGGAGTTGTGTGCAACACACAGCAGATGAGATGTGAGCGGCGGGCGAGCAGCACAATTTTCGGACTTTTCAACTTGTACATGTTTCCGAAGGAGAGCTAAATTCTTGGGCCTTGCAACACCAGCAGCAGTAATGCGAGGCCTTCATTCCCATACAATAACAGAACTCGGTTAAAGGGATACCTGACCGGGGGACAATCCAGTGCACACAAACAAAATTGGGCTGACCTGGTTGGCATGGACCATATGGATTGGCGAACCCATGCAGAAATTTGCCCTATTTCTCTGTTACAGCCGCATTCTATCCCAGAAGCATCAAGTCGTGACTTGGAGGCCACTTGCCAACTTCCCGTCACCGCCACACCCCCACCCCCCCGGCTTTGCTCCAAAACGGGGGTCGACCGCAGCAGCCATCCCGCTCGCCACCACCACCTCCATCATATTCCCCCGCCCCATCGATGCGCTCCATCGCGCCTCATACAGACTGCCGTCATTCCAGCATTTCCCAGCCCAACGTTTATCCGGCGGACATTTTCCGCTTCCACATTTTTGCCGATGATCAATCGCCCCGTCGTCTTACCCGTGCCTTCGCGGCTCGCCGGGCCCCCGGCCTCCTGGCGTACGTCTTGACTGCTGGCGCCCCAGCGCCTCCGCCACCCCAGCCCTCCATGCTGTTGCCGGCAAGGAAGTGCAGTAGCGGTGCAGGCGCGGGGCACGAATTGGGCAGCTGGGATGCCAGCTACTACAGTTCTGGCACCTCCCCCCGCAGTACAGAAGGACCGTCAAAATGGCGGGAGACCCCACAGGGCAAGTCCACCTGACTGATGCAGTACATTGTAGTGCAGGGCGTCCGCATGTTGTGCTCGTAAGTGTTCTGGGGACTGCGAGCGACAGTCCCGTTAATGGCGGCTTCGAGGGTGCGGAGCTCCTGCATCTAATATATAACCCAGTTGGGGCGGCCTCCCCTCCGGAACCGAGGGCACGCGGCTTGCTAGTTTGGCATCCGGTTCGTGGCTGGAGCGCCTGCATATCCTGGGTGCGACACTCAGTCTGGTCGGCGTCGAGAAATCAAGGTTTCCTGTGCCATACAGCAACAACCTCTGTCGCTGAATTAGCCTGTCCTTGCCCTTTTTCTCGGGTCGATGTGGTGAGGAGTGGACCAAGGGATGCAGCGGAACATTGGGCAATGTGCCGCGTTCCATCGGCAGTGCTGTGCTATGGCAAGAAGTACAGGCTGTGATGGGATTTTCTTCCCCACAGAACTTCCATGTCATGAGTTGCCTATCATCCCCAGGAGGTGCGCTCCAGTCGATGAACCTTCCAATCCTGAAGGTGGGCACGTGCAACTGTTCTCCAAACGCTGGTGAATACTGTGCGAGGGACATGCAACGTGCCCTCGTGCAATTGCTTTGATTTCAATTGGCAGAAACAGATGGCAAACAACACCCTTGTACCCTCCAGATGTCAATTTGTTCAGCGGTTTATGACCACTTTTGTTTGTTTCGCGCTGGTGTGGCTGGTTCCAAACCCTCTTTATTCCCTTCTGGGGCCAAACATGCTCCTGTGTCCACAGACTTGCGGGTGGTCTTGGCTCACATAGTCGCAGTTGAGAATACGTAATTCGCAACGTCCTTGCTGCCATTGTAAGCAAGGCATAAAATGCAAAGGAGTTGGCTCATGCCTGTGGACATCAGGTGGATCCCATCGACCTCGTCGCTCGATGGTGCTTGAAGCGTGAAATGTTGTCTCTTTGGTCAACTGCAGGAACTTGACAGGCTTCTTTTGGCCTTGTGCACCAGCGAAAACAACAGCTGCTGGTGTTTGGCCTTACAAGCATGACGTTGGGCCATCACTCCACCCTCCATTGCTGCTGTTCAGATGCCGCTTTGCACTGTCTTATGTGCATTTCCACAGGAACTGTTATGCAACACAGAATCTTAGGTCCCACCTCTTGAGGGCTAATAAGAAAATCATATGAGCCATGCCCTTATCTGTTCTCTGAAAACATGTGGTGAGGCTGAGCTAGCTGAGATTTGTCAGTCCCCTCAAAACACTAACACCATTGTCTGATATATTTCCATGGCACCTCAAGTGCAGCTTAGTAACCACAAACGAGAAACGCAGCAATGCAACACCCACACCCATTTTTGGCGACAGTGACTGGGATCCAGTTGCTCAAGAGTGTCAGTTTGCAAAGATCATCAGGCCACCGTTTCCTATGGTTTGCGTGCATTATCTGGAAGTCAACCCAACCCTCAATCCTTTTTGACCCTAAGCTCCTTCCTGACTTCATAACAGGTGCTTAGAATTTAAAGCCAGCCCAGGCTCCTCAGGCCATGTTTGGAAGTCTTTGGCACCATCTTAAGTTCAAGTTATTAGTCCAACAAGGGCGCTCAGTTGCCCCAGACCTCTTTGAGAGGTTGTGACACTGCCCTGAGTCCAAATATGTCAGACTGCTGCTGGTCCCTGTGTGCATACACAGACACTAGCCATGCACTTTGAAAACGTCAGATCGTGTTCAGCGAGCGAAGTTGCCGTTGCCAGGCTCTCGGCGTCTGCATTGATCATTTTCTTGCAACTGGCAAAGACAACAGCGGTGAGCGAATTCGTGTCCCCAAACGAACCAACCCCAACATTAACCCAACATCTCCAAAATTGGAGAAATACTTGCACCAACACAACCCCAAGTGCAGGATGGAGGGGCTGTCGCTTTCCTCTTGCCTTTTGAGGCAATAGAGAGAGGCCACACGTTCTCCATCCCAGCATCAGAGAGCTGCTCACATGGGCTCAGTCAAATTTTGGTTACATCTACAAGGCATTACAAACAACAAAATCCGCTGTGTGATCCTGGTGCAACATCTCAGGGTCCAACCTGTGAGTGATGTGATAGTCCCCAAGCACCACATGTGGTATCAGTGAACTCATCGCATGCCCACAGAATCGGCCACCCATCATCTTTGCAATAGGAAAGGTTGCTGCCTCCATGCTTACTATCGCAGTCTGAGCCACTGGAGCCGCGCGAACTTTGAGCAAATTGTTCAACAATCTTGATGGGAACACCAGTGGAGTGCATTGTGACGTTGATGCTTTGCATGTTCGTGGGAATTTGTGCTTCCAATATCCTTGTTCAACTTTCAGTTCTTTGCTCAATGCCTCCAGGCCCTTCTAGCCAGTGTTCCTAGTTCTGAGTACCCATCTTACCAAGACACGAGGCGGTGGTATAAGATGGTAATCTGTGTCGATGCTCCAATATGTCCCACGTGTGCAGAAACAATGCAGCCAGGCAATGCCTTGGTCATTTTCTGATCCACCATAACTGTGTTCCAAGAAGCCAAAGAAACGATGGTAGCACAAGATGGTTTGAGAAGATGACCATCGCTTCCACTACTGCCCAGCAGATGCAACGGCAGCGCAGTGTCATCTCTTGTGCGAATATCACAGGAGTGTCTCAGACCATCATTTACGATCTGGATAGGAGCAGTCTGCAGCCCCCGCTCGTGCCTATGGCAACACAGTTGCCTTTCGCAAACACAGGTGTCACGCTGGAAATGTAGGTCAGTTCGCAGGTGGCCGATGCTCGAATATGCAGCACAACCTTCATCTTGCCACTGGGTGCACATAACTAATGTTCCAAGGACTTTGTGTCAGGAGCATCGGAAGTGTGGCTGAAAAAACACAGGAAACACAGACAGCCAAGTCGACAGGTGACTGGCGTTGGCTTCATGGATTGCAGTTGGCACTGGCCAAAGGCTTTGGTTTCTGCTGGACACCATTGACTTTGGCTCTTTGATGGCTATTCAGCCACAGCCCTCTTCTGCTATGGTTATGTCATTCAGCGAATTTCCCCTTCCTGGATGACAAGCAGGTGTCCATGATCGACAGCTATGTCCCGCACAGGTTCCAATGTCCCTCTTTGCTGCACCTGTCTTTGTGACTTTACAGCGCCTTTCTGGCTTGGTTACAACCCATCCGCCAAGACCCCATTTTTTGCTCATTCTAAAATCCACGTCCTCATTGTTCTGCACCTTCTTTAAGTGTCCCAACATCTCAGCTCCTTGGCAGCCCTCCACTTTGGGATCTCTCATCTGCTGTGGGATGCACATCTTCCCAGTCTGGTGCAAACGAGCTGGTTTGCACATTGACACAGTCTTTGGCTATCCCTTGCTGAACTCACACAGTGCAAAGCGTGCAACTCCCACGTTACAACATGTGCAAAGCCTAGCCATGAACAAACGGGGGTGGCCCATCAAGAACAGGCACCAGCTGGGGTTACTGCGCAAAAAGCTTGAAGCCAAATCTGCTCCTATTGTGCGCATGTGCACAGCAGGGGCAACAACGTCTGCTGAGTCCTCTGCCACAAATGATGGTAGACAGGGCCACAGTGGGCAGCATCTTCTCCATGTACTCGTTGCTACCACTCGCGAAAACGCCCGCTGCCACAGCCCAGTCCGATCCTACTTGAATCTTCACACAAACCCAGGAGGTCAATGCAGTCCCCATGCCAACGCGTGGGGGCCGCCCCTCATAATGATTTTTGGCCACAGCCAGGGACGCAGTGGCAGCCCAAGGCGCACCCCGGCAGCTGCCCCCGCACTCGCCAGCGCACAGCGCACAGCGCACTCCCACTCGTACGGCACCGCCCATTGACGGTCCTCCGACCGGGCCAGGCCCGTGGATCTCCACCCGGCGAACAGCAGATCGCATCCGCCCTTCCCGGCCATGAGCTGGCCCGTCCACCAACCCGCGCCTCCAGCGGGGTCTCCTGCGCGCCCGCCGCCATGACATGCGCCTCGGGCCTCCGTTGGGCGATCCCGTCGGCCTGCCGGCGCCGACGCCCGGCACCATCAGGGCACCCAGTGCACCGGCGCACCACCCCGTCGGTCCTCGCCATTCAGCTAGCGCCGTGGTGCAGCTCGACCCTCATCACCCACGACTTCCCCCCCGCGCGGTTCACGCTCTCCCCGCCCTCCACCCGCCGGAACCCCATCCTCTCATACATCCTCAATGCCCGGTTGTCGTCGCGGCAGCTCAGCGACACCGCCCCACCGGGCCATTTCTTCGCCAGCGTCAGGATCTTCACCATCAGCCGCGTGCCGACCCCCTGGCCCCTCTGCTCGGGGGCCACGGCGATCGCCAGCTCCGGCGTCCGATCGTCCACGTACGCCAGGCTGCCGTCGCCGGCGCCAAACTGCCGCACCCACACGGCGCCCACGGGCTGCTCGCCGTCCCCAGATCCCTCGACCGCCACGAATCCCGCGTCCCCGGGGCGGTCCCCAAAATCTTCGACGTACTTCAGCAGGTCGGGGTGGTCCTTGAACGCCTCATCCGGGGCCACGCTGTGGGCGTCGGGCACGTGGGCGGCCTCGAGGACCATCCGCTGCAGGAAAGCCGCATCGTCGGGGCGCGCCTCCCGGATCGCGATCCCCATTGCGGCGCGAGGGCGCGGCGCGCGGACACGGCGTTGGGGTCTGGCGCGGGGGGCGCGGCGCCTCGGCGGGACGCGGCTGGTGGCGGCCGCGGGCGTGCGTCGGAGGTGTGCTGCAACCAAGGTCGAATGTTCATAGTATCATCGCCGCAATTCCTTCGGGGCGTCACACGTTTCTTGGGGACCGCGCAGTCGCGTTGGGTAAGCCCAGAACAACGTTGTCCTGAGTGCTGGCATGCACCCAGCGAGCAAGGCACCAAATTGACCTCCAGGCTCGGCTCTTCTCCATTCCCAGCCCCCCTCCTTTCTCCGTGCTTCAGCATCGGAGCTGTGTTGCTGAAGGTGCATCATGCTTATGTCTATGACAGAGCAACATTATCCAATCGCGCGACGCAGCATCATGGTGTCTTCAATGGATGGCAAACAGCTGGTGTCGCAGCAAGGGCAGGGAACGAGGGCAGCCTCAGAGGTTGTCGACTGAAAACTTTCGATGATCTTTTGATGATTGAACGCTTGACGGAAATTTTCCAACAAGTAACGGATCAATACCGTCCACGCTGAAACAGAAATGGACCAACGAGGACATTCCCCCTCGCAACGAGCGGGGGTCTCGCTCCATCGAGGCGTCCCTGGCACGAGCAACACCACACGCATTCCCCTCACTCTTTCTCCGACCGCCAAGGCCACAGTGTCCGAACCACTGGGGGCCCATGACGGGACCATCAATCGCAAGTGTCCCCGGTGTGACTAACCGGGGCGGCGGCGGGCAGACCACAGCCTCCGTGCACTGGAGCCGCGGGGGAGTGCGCGAGGCCCCCGACCCTGGGCAGACACCCAGAGCAACGTTGTTAACAACTCGTCGGCGGACAATTTCCTTGGTTCGCCATGCGCCACCGCATGACTGTGGGTCGCACCACCCACCCCCACCCCGTGTGTTGCGAACTGCATCAGTCACCGTTGGTGGCCGCACCCCTTGGCCAGCCCGCAATGCACTTTTCCTCGTAGTAAAGTGTACAATTCCTGCTGACCCGAGGTTCGGCCTGAGATGGCTGGCGGAGTCACCGCCACGCTGTCCTGCCGTGGGAGGGATCACAGGGATTCGGGCGCCCCGTTGGGCGCCCCCGCTGCCCGGTGCCAGGGGCCCCACATCAGCGCATCCCCGCCCGCCTGGGCGTCCGACGCCCCGGCCATTTGCGAGGCCTGCCGTGCATTGGTCACAGCGCGTGGCCTTCCGCGGCGGTGTCGGCGGGGCGAAACCTGCAAGGCGGTGTCGGCGACGGCACCGGCTGTCGGAGTGTCTTGCTCCGCTCGGGTGGCCGGTGCTGCTGTCGAAGCGAGAAAATGGTTACCGCACCCTGGGGCCCGCGAGGTGGGTCGTGCATGAGAGGAGACGCGGACGGATCTGGGGAAGGGGCTGACGGGTGTGAGAGTGTGAAGCCGGATCTGGGGGTCAGGCGCGTCGAGGAGAGGACCTGGGAGGGCGGCAGGCTGGAGAAGATGAAGTCCTACTCGTCGCTGCTGTCGGGCGACGGGGAGTGCGACCGCTGGCGCGTGGACCTGTCGGAGCTTGACGCCCTGCTGGAGGGGCGCGGGAGATCGGATTCCGGGGCGGGAGTTGGGGAAGGGGATGCGCGAAAATTTGGGGATCCTTTGGAGGCATGCGCGGGGCAGAGGGTGGTCACGAGGGAGGTGCGGACGCGCTTCGTAGAGGAGGTCGTAGGCGGAGGCGCGGTGGAGAGATCGGTGCGGCGGGTCCAGCGCTGGCTGGAGGTGGGCGGCGTTCCGGGCGGCCCGCCGGGCGCCCCCTGCGGCGATCGGCACAAGGGGTGGGTGGACCAGCTGCAGAAGACGAAGAAAATGCTGGCCGGCGAGCTGCCCCTGCGGCAGGCGAGGTGTGTGGGGGGCGGGCAGGAGGGCGGGGACCTGGCGGCGCTGAGGGGTTGGGTGTTTGCCCGGTACCGCAACTCGGCCGCCCTGGCCACGGAATTCATTGAGGAGCTGCTGCAGTGCGAGGAGGTGCTGCTGATGCTGCGCGACATGGCGGGGCTGGTGGAGGCGCGCGAGTTCGGGCCCGCCGGGCGATCGGTCGACAACTTCCTGGCGCTGCACCACAGGCTGTCGGAGCGGGCGGAGGCGCTGAGGGCCAAGCGGGGGCGGCTGGACGAGGACGCAGAGGCGGTGCGCAAGGCGGGCGAGGCGTGCTGCACGGGCCCTCGCGAGGGCGAGGAAGATTCGGGGCAGAAGAGGAGGGCGGTGGCGGGGCAGAAGGCGAGGGCGGGCGGGCCGGCGAAGAAAGGCGCACCAAGGCAGGCGGCGCCGAGCGGGGCGAATCGAGGGGGCCAGGCCGGCGCCCGGCGGGGTAATCGGCCGACGGCGAAAGGGGGCCCCGGTCGAGCATCCGGGGAGGGAACGGGTGGAAAGGCGGGAGGGGGAGGCAGAGCGGCGAGGCCGGGTGGGGATGCCGGAAGACGGGCGACCGGGAAGGCGCGGGAGCAGAAGGAAGAGAAGCGGAGCGGGGGAGCGATGGGCGAGCCGAGGGGCCGGGGGACGGGCGCCCCCGTACGCCCACCCCGCCTGGCTCGACCCGAGCATGAAAACAATCCCTGCACCGGCCCGCACGGGGCAGGGGGTGCCAAGGAACCGGGTGTCAGGGAAGAGGATCCCAGGCCCCAGGATCCGCCATCCACGATCGACCCGCCGTCGGACCTGCTGTCCGTCTGCGACGCGCTACTGGACGTCGGCGAGGAGTGGTTCCTGCGGGTGCTGAGGGAGGACTTCTGCGACCGCGGCGCCTGCGGCGTGGTCAGCCGCGAGGACTGCTTCGCGCTGCTGGCGGTGATCCAGAAGGGGCAGCGGTGGGTGGACGGCCTGCCGGAGGGGCGGGCCAGGAGATGGGACGCGGAGGGGATGCAGCGGCTGATGGCGGACACGGTCATACACTGGGGGTCCACAATATGCGAGCTGCCGTCGGCCGCCCTGGCCAAGGGGCCCAAAAGTCCCGCAGACGGCGAAGATCCCGTCGCGTAGGCGCCCACCGGCGGGAAGCGGTTTGTGGACTTTTCGCGGGGAAGGAGACACACGAGCCAGGGGGTGGAGGCCCTGGTCGCCGGACGCTGCTGGAAGACCTGAGATCGCAGCGGGCGTTGCGCTGGCGTTCACATTACTGACCACTGACCAAGAGGAGACTTGGCAAGGGTTGGGGGGGCCAGGCAAGTGGTGGGGCCCCTTGCTGGTGGCGGGATGAGCCTCAAGCTGTTTGTGGCTCTATTCTTTTAGGCGTTTGTGCTCTTAAATGTGGATGGACGGGGATAGCGGGCGGGGTTAGAGGAACAGCGCGTAGGGTGTTTGTGTTGGTCGTGATCGGCAGCTCCCATAGTGTACAGAGAGTAGAGACTAGGGGTTCGAGACTGTCTGAGGGGGAACAATAAACACCGATTTGTGCAGCGGCAAGCGGTCCATGCCGCCCAAAGCCTTTGGGCTGTAACGACTTCGAGCATCAATCAGCTTCTCCAAATATCCATCAGTCATTCAGCTTCTCAAAATACGCATCAATCATTCAGCTTCCCAAACGGGCATGCCGCCACCTTGGCAGACCATTGCATCTCTCACCATGTGCATCTCAATCAGGCCACACCTTACTCCCAAACAGGATTGGCGATCGGCTGCCCACCCAATGTGCCAAACAACCTGTATTCACTCGAGATCCAGCAACATCAAGTTGCAGACAAGTGAGGAAAAGAACGTGAGAACCACAGCAGGGGGTGCGAAATGATAAACTAACATCGCAGCAGCGCATACCGCCCCGCTAAATGCCACAGTTTAATGCGATTTTGCCTACCGCGCCCCAACCCACCGCAAAGAGAACGAATCTGGAGTGTGATTGCAATTGCGCACGTCCATTGGTGGCCCCGCCTGGTGGTGTCTTGCTAAACGCAGTTCGATGATCGGGTCCCTATTACCCGTCCAACGATGGCCGTGACTGGTGGGAATCGTTGGCCTTACTTGGTGACAATTCCCCACTGGGCAGAGTGTGTGTGTCTGCGTGTCTGTGTGGAGGTGCACTGCTTCAGAGCGGCTGGAGTTCCTTCCGCAAAGTTGAATGGCATCACCTACCTCAACAAGTACGCCAATAGGGCTCTGTTCGGGTCGCCAATAAAAGGGACCAACCTAACATAATGATTGGCAGGCAATTTTTCCACATACTGTCACTAAGCTGGCGCCCCGTGAGGCCCAGAAGGTGGTCTAGAATTCAGTGGATTGACCGTGACATACTGGGGTGCAACATTGAGAATCAGATAATCAACAGCAAGGGACACTGAACATCAGATCATCAACGGCAATTTAAGCCATGGCCAGAGCAGCACAAGGTACACGCAGCTGTGGGCATGCCCTACGTCAGTGCACTGAACTCAGACTTAGACTGCGACTCAAGGATATGATGCCCAGCTCGTCCATCAGAAAATGAGCAAAGATGTCGGCATGCTGCATGTTTGGCTCCTCAATGGCAGCCGCGAGTGATGGGAAATGATGTGAACACGGTTCGAGATGGGTTGCACAGATGTGTGATGTCGAGTCTTTTCTATCTAATATTTGATGGTTTTTACATTTTTCTAGTGACACTTGGCATCCAGAATGGCGATATGACCCATTTGCTGAATGAACATCAGAGGTTGTATTTGTTTTGCCATGTGCTGACATGGATAAAATGGTTATGGGTGCGCTGACTGAGTGATATATGTCACTTGAATTGCCATCATGGCAGCTGTGTGAAGTGCGGTAGTTTTTTAATCGAACCTAATGACCGAAGGGCAGAGGGCTCACTTGGCATTTTTCTGTGGCCTAGGCTGCGTGTTGTGTGGTGTTGATGCAATTCTTGCGTCAGGAGTCAGTGAGCGGCTGGTAATAGCCTACAAATATATAAGGGCTGGGAGGGAACGTATGTGAATTCCCAGAGTTGATGTGACTTTTTAAGGATCAAAGCAGTATTGATGCACTGACATGTATACGAGGTTTCGAGGTCTGGAGGGGCTATTTTGGGTGACTGCCGTGACACGTGCGGCCCCACAAGGTCGCGCTGCTCATTATTGGAGGGGATGCAATTGAACGAACAACAGTTTGTGAAGTTGTAAGCGCCTTGCTGGTGTTCTCTGAGTGTGTGGCCTTTGCACACAGGTCTTGGCGTGCAGCCCAACCAGTTTGGCTTCAAAGCCAGCCGTTTTCGGTCCCAAACCATCTCGTTTCTATCAGCGTTTCTGTCCATGTCCTTTTGGATTGCATGTGCCTGGACATGCATGACCAGTGTGCAGGTATGCCCGTGTTTCTGTGGCCGATTTGCCAGCAACATGCATGCAAAGCGACCCAAGCTCACCGCCTTTTGTCGCTCTCCTCAACCGCTCTGGGTTGGGGACGGGTGAACCTTTTACAGACTTTCACTGTGCTACCCGGAGGGTCTGGCCACGTTTCGGCCACGAACTTTACAGCTCTTCCCCGGCGTGGTGTGCGGATCCTTCTCAAAGACCCAGCTCTCCTTTTGAGAGTGGACACTGCGGCACATGACCACAGCGCAATCAGGCGCAGCTGGCATAAAATTACTCCCCGTTCTTGTTTGCTGAATTTCGGTTCTTGTTCCGCTGACAAGGCCAGTCCCGGTGCGTGGATCAGTAGTTGGGGTTTAGGGTGTCCGAAAACAAGAACCGAAATTCAGCAAACAAGAACGGGGAGTAATATATTCTCGGCGGAGCCAGGGGCAACATCAGCATGGACTACGACGGATGCTTGCAGGGGCCAAACAGTGCGACAGCAGGCGGCTTCTTGATCAGTAAGGGGCTCCGACGTGCACGCATGTAATGCTGTGGCGCACGTACGGAGCGGAGCCCCCCCTCGCGCCGTGCATTGGACGCCAACTCGGGCACGGCAACCCATCAAATCATCCGGAGCTGTCTCGAACGCGCCCAGGTGCGTGCCGCGGGCGCAGGCGCACCAGGGGCGTGCGCGACGGCCGTGTCCCGAGGATGCGTACTGCCGCTCCCCATGTTTATTCAGGGGGATCCGGCCACTACTGACCATTGTAGTCACAATCTCCCTCGCTTGTACCTTGGGTCTCGCCCCATCAGCATGGTGCGTTGGCCCCCGTCCCGCCTGGCTTGCGGGACCGGCGCCCTCGCCCGGCCCCCCCACCCCCCGACACCGACCGGTATGGCGCCCTGAACGGGACGCCCCGCTCGCGGCAGCCCGGGCGCCTGGGATGCCCGATCTTTCGCCCATCTGCCCCAACCTCGCCCCGCGCCACACCTGATCGGCGCCATGCCCGCTCCCGACCAGGGCTGGACGGATGCCACCGCCCGGGGTGGGGAGGGCGGCAGCGCGGCAGCGTGCGCGTGCGGCCTGCTGGCCCTCGCGCTGCGCCTGGCGGCCTCTGCGCGTGGGCGATCCCCTGGCGAGCCCCCGGCCGGCGTCCTCCCCCTGGTGCTCAGCGGATGGGCGGTGGCCTCCCTCGCCGCCCTCTTCTATGACTCCCCCCGCTTCTCCACGCCGTCCTTCCCCGTGCGCGTGCTGGGCGGCACGGCCCTGCTGCCCATAGTTGTGGTGCCGTTCGCCCTCCCGGTCCCCCTGGCCCTCCACGTGCCCCTCCAGCTGGGGATGGTGGCGGCAGTGGGCGCGTCGCGAGGCGTTGAGGTGTGTCGGGCGGCCTCAGCCACTCCAGAGGGCAGGGCGGCCGTAGTTGAGGCCTGGGAGGCCGTAGACGGGGCGGTGGGGCGCGTACTGGCGGCAATGTACTACGGCGTGGGAGGCCAAGGGGGGCACAAGGGGACTCGTGGGCTCGAGCAGGCGCCCGCGAGCTGCGTGCACATCGTGGGCTGGGCCCTGCTCGTGCTGGCCTTCGCCCTGCCGACGTACGCGCAGTGGGTATGGCGGAGGGGAACGGGAGATGCGCCGGACCGACATGGGGTGGAGCGGGGCCCCGGGTGGAAGTTGCCGGCGTCCGAGCTGTACTGTGGGTCCATCCTGATGATTGTGATGGCCGCTGTGGCCTGGGTGACGTTGGCCGGGGTGCTCAACGGCCACGGGGGCGCCGGAGAGGCGGAGGCGGGGGCCTGGGAGGCCGGCAGCGGCGTGCCCGTTTGATGAAACAGCCGCTTCTAATGGCCCATGAGTTGCTCGATTTGAGAGGAGGGCGGGAGGGGCCGGAGCGGGGGGCTTAGAATGGACCCGCCGGGTGTCGTTTAAGAATAACGGGGGCACTAGAGATTTGGAATAATTGTAGGTCGGCGGTTGTCCAGCGGCGGGTGGCAGATAACGATCGGGGGCCGACCGGCTGGGATCGTCGGTCGCGGCTCTCGCCGCGATTTCAGCACTTGTTTTCTTGTTTCGTTCGCGACGCCTTGTGTAGAGAATTGGGGAAGGCGTCGGTAGATCCGTTGACAGTGGTGTGTTTTTCTCATTGGCTGGTCGGGAGGAACGAATACGTAATAGCTCTCCAGCCAATTGGCTCGAGGAACTGAGCATCGGTCGAAGCGTTGGTCATGGGTCGCAAAATGGTTATAGGTGCCAGACGTAGCCCTGGCTGTGGGCAGTTCAGCGCGGCGAGGGGTGTCCAAGATCGCTGAGTAGCTGCAACCCGAAGGCTTCATGTACAAAATGCCATACCTGCGAGAACGGCTTGCATCGGGAACGATGG
>CAJHUC010003032.1:0-13826 GCA_905146915.1 Ostreobium quekettii | reverse complement strand
TGCACCAGTGATGTGCCGAACCCAAAGGAGGTGGGTAATAAGGATGCGTCGGACAAGGCTGGGCGTAGTGGCCTGGGAGCTCACGGTATAGAGGGACTCCGAATAGAGGCAACCACGGGGAACCCAGAAGAAGGCATAGGCGGTTCCCGGGAAGGCCCGGGACAGGAGAGGCACACACACATAGGGGAGTACAGTCGAAACTGCACCCCCCCAAGATGGGCAAGAGGCATAACAAGGAGTGAGGAACAAGGGAGGGGGTGGCATGTCCAGCACATCCCCCCTCCGAGAATCCGTGGAGAACCCTGCAACACCGGCCTCTAAACCCGTACCAAGCAAGAAGAGACAATGCGGGCACCCTATAGGGGTCGCAATAGTCCCCAATGCTCGCCGCAACCCCTGAATGGCCAGGAGGGGAAGGGCAAGAGAAAAAGAAAGGGGAGAAAGGTCCCCCAGGTACTCCCCGAAGGCAGGGGGGGGATCAAGGATCCCGCTCCAGCCAAATCAGGCGAGTGATCCATCGAGCGTCCCGTGAGTACCCCCGCCTGGTGAACAGCGGGGAAGGGGGGAGCAGGCTCATCCAGCCGGAGATGAGGGCTGCAAAACAATACACAAAACGGGGGGCTCAAGAGGAGCAGGGGGACCAGCCAAGGGCTAGCGCGAAGATGGCGGAGGGCGCCGAAGCGGCGGCTGAAAGGCCTCCTTGGGCGAACGAATCAGCAAAGGGTCCTGTTGAGCCTGGAGTGCGAAGCGCTGCAACGCTTCCTCACAGTGGGTGAGGTTGCGGAGAGGTTCCCAGGAATTGTGACCCATATCATAGCCCTTCCATTTAACCAAGTAGTAGGGCTGACTGGTGCGACCACGCCGGACGATGGTCTTCTGGAGGAGGGCCTCGACCTCATACTCAAGCTCCTCATCCAAAAGCACCGGGGGAGGAGGAGGCAACACCGAATGGCCCTGGATGTACCGGCGCAGCAAGGAAACATGGAAGATTGGGTGCAACCGGCGCAGGGCGACAGGCAAGTCCAGCCGGAAAGCGACGGGATTGATGCGCATCTGAATCCGGAATGGACCCAGCCACTTGGGCAAGAGCTTCTTGGTACCGGGATGTTTCAAGTGGAGGTTCTGGGTGGACAGAAGCACCAGATCCCCCACTTGAAACGACTCTGCCTTCCGTCGAAGATCGGCCCAGTGTTTCATGCGCTGTTGGGCATTCTGTAAACACTGCTTGGCGCGGCGCAACGCGGATTCCCGATCTTGGAGGAAGGCAGGGACCCCGGGAATTTGAGGCAAGTTGGCTTGAGCCCAAGCCTTGGCGGGCCAACGCTGGAGGCTGCGGCCATTGCTGCGAAGGGGCAGCGAGGTGCGCAGTTTGAGGGGCAGCGACTGAGAGAAAGGGGTCTGAGGGTGATGCCCGTAGTTGAGAAAGAATGGGGAGTAACCCGTACTCTCTTGTTTCGCATTGTTGATGGCGAACTCAGCGCAAGAGAGAAGGCGATCCCAGTCGGTATGGGCAGCCCCAATGTACCGCCGGAGCATGTCTTCCAAAGTGCGATTCATGCGCTCCGTCTGGCCATCAGTCTGGGGGTGATAGGCCGAGGAGAGGTGGGGCTGCACACCAAGGCGAGCCAATAAGGCCTGCCAGAAGGCCGAAGTGAACTGGGGGCCGCGATCCAAGATGATAGACTCGGGAATCCCATGGTAACGATGAACACGCTCCATAAAAATGTCGGCCAGGCCAGCGGCGTCAATTGCGCTGTGGGTGGGCTCGACGTGGACCATTTTGGTCAATCGATCGACGAAAACGACGATGGCGTCGTAGTGAGGGAAAGAAGTGGTCCGAGGGAGCTGGACGATCAAGTCCATGGAAACACTGGCCCACTCGTGATCCGGAATGGGGAGAGGTTGTAATTCCCCCGTGGAGGGACCGGCCCGAGGCTTGGAGACCTGGCATGTATGACACCCTGCCACGAACGCCGCGATGTCTCGACGGCTGTGGGGCCAGTAATAATAACGGTGAATAAAGTCGACCGTCTTCGTCTCCCCAAAATGACCGGCATAGGAGGGATAGTGACCCGCCTCCATGATGCGTAAACGCAGAGAGGGAGGTACGAAGACCTGATCGCCGTGGTACCAAAGGCCGCCATGGCGGACCAACCGATAGCAAGCGGCGTCACGCTGGAGATCAGCGTATGTCGTGCAGGCATCCGCCAAGTCCTGAGCGAGACCGGTAAGACCCTGACCGGTGCGGGAGGGACGAGACAACGCCGCAATGAAGGCAACCGGACGAGAGGGAGCCGGAGTGTCGTCCGTGGGCAAAGCGGGCTTGGCAGAATGGTCGTCGGTCGGATCAAGAGCGGGGTGCCGACTCAGGGGGTCGGCGCAGTTGATGCGGCCAGGGCGATATTCCCAGGCAAAGTCGAACTGCTGAAGGAATTCCGACCAGCGCGCCTGGCGGGAACTGAGGTGAACCTGGGATTTGAGGTATGTCAAGGGACAATGGTCCGTGACGACTCGAAAGGAGGCGCCTTCCAGAAAGCAACACCACACGCGAAGGGCGTGGACGACCGCCAGGAGCTCGCGCTCGGTGGCGGAGTAATTAACCTCCGCCTTCCCGAGCTTGCGGGATTCAAACGCAATGGGTTGCCCATCTTGAAGGAGGGCAGCGCCAAGCGCATAGCCCGAAGCGTCCGCGACAACCTCGAAAGGATGAGAGAAGACGGGCATGCGGAGAAGGGGGGCCGAGGTCAGGGCCTCCTTGACCCAGTCAAAAGCCGTCTGTTCGGGCTCACCCCAATGGAAAGTGTGCTTCTCCCGGGTGAGCGCGACCAAGGGACCCACCATGTGGGAAAAACCGCGAAGGAATTTGCGGAAATAATTGGCAAGCCCAAGGAATTGCCGGACCTGGCGGGGGGTCCGAGGGCGAGGCCAATCACGTACGGCGGCGACCTTGGCGGGATTCACCCGGATGCCATCAGCCGAGACAATGTGCCCCAGGTATTGAATGGAGGCGGCGTTGAAACGACACTTCTCCAAGCGGGCAATGAGCTGGTGCTCGCGTAACTTCTCCAAGACTTGGGTGAGGTGGACCTCATGCTCCTGAGCGGAGCGGGAGAAGATGAGAATATCGTCCAGGTAAACCAAGACGAACTGCCCCAAATAGGGGCCGAAGATGCGGTTCATCATTGATTGAAAGACCGCAGGGGCGTTCGTGAGGCCGAACGGGAGGACCCGAAATTCATAACTGCCGAAGGGGGTCTTGAAGGCCGTCTTCGGGCAATCGGTATCCTGAATACGAACCTGGTAATAGCCCTGCATCAAGTCCAGGGAGGAAAAGACGCGGGCCCCAGCGAGCATGTTCAACATGTCGTCGATCCGAGGGATCGGGTACCGGTTATGGACCGTCAACTTGTTCAGGGCCCGGTAATCGACACACATGCGGAGCGTCCCATTCGCCTTGCGAACAAAAAGGACGGGAAAACCCCAGGGGCTGGTGCTGGGGCGAATGAGCTGGCGCTCGACGAGGTATTGGAGCTGGGCTTTCATCTCCTCAAGCTCGGGGCGCGAATAGCGAAACATAGCCCGGTTGACGGGGGCGGCATCCTCCACCAAGGGAATAGTGACGTCCTCTGGACGACGAGGAGGAAGGCCCGGCAGGGCGTCCTTAAAGACCTCCGGGAAGCGATCCAAAATGCGCTGAATGCGCACTGGATCAGCCTGGTCAGAGGAGGCAGGAGGGGCAATGATTGGATCCCCCTTCGTAGCGTCGGGAGCGTCGGGCTCCGGATCCAGTGGATCGGTAGGGCGCAGGACCGCCAGAAAAGCGGCGCAGTGTTTTTGCAGAGCCCGCTTGGTCTGAAGGTAATTCAGCAAGGGGGGCGGGGGGGCCGAAGCGGCCGGAGCGTCGGCAGCGTCCGAGTGGACAGAGGTGGGGGAAGGGACACGAGGGAGCGCTGAAGGCGGGGCCATCTGAAGGGTGATGAAGCGGTCATGAATGTCATCACGCAAGATGATGGACCGAGCGCCATAGTCGATCGTCGCGTGACGGCGGAGCAGCCAGCCATCGCCAACAATCAGATCAATGCCGGGGGTCATGGGAAGGACGACACAACGCAATCGTTCCCGATAGGCCTTGATCTGAACGGAAAGCATCGTCTCCCCCACGATGGGAGCAGTGTGGCCAGAAGCCACCTGCACCTCAATACCAGTGAGAGGGGTGTAAGAAATCCCATTTTGTTCGCAAAATTGTTGCGAGAGGTAATGGGTACCCTGGGCGCCGGTGTCCAAGAGGCACTGAGCGGGAGCGCCGGCAATGCGACCCGGGAGGCAAAGGGCCAAGCGGCCCTCATCAGTCTGGCGAGCAGAGCAGATGGCGGGGCAAGGGGGGTCATAAAAGATATTTACCCCCCACGGGATGCCCGGAAGCGGGGAGCGTGACCCATCCATACAAGGGGCTGTAAACAAGAGCGTCCCTTGTGCGTATTGAGCCACCAACTGCATGCCACGCAACCCAGGGTGTGCGGCCTTGCGCCAAGCCGGCACCAGGATACAGGCACTGGTGTCCTGAGGGGAGCGGGCCTTCTCAGCAAGATAGTGATCGATGAACTCATCCATGCGGCTGAACGGGGGATTGAGCCAAACATGATGACCCGCCAGAGATTCCCAAAGGAAATCCCGGGTGGGGGAACAGAAATTCGGAACCATAGCATTATGGCCAAGGGGATCGGCGCAGGCGTCAAGAGTAAAGGAACGGCCCACCCGCTGAGCAATGCGCACAAATTCAGGGCGCAAGATGGCACGATCCTCGCGATTCCACCAATCCCGGCGAGCCGGGGAGGGCCCGGGCGAGGAAGCCGAGCCTGAAACAGGAAGCATGGGAGGCGAGGAGGGCCGGACCGCACAACCCGAGCGGGGGCGGCGGTGGGTGAGCAGATCAGATTGGATCAAGCGCCAAGGGCGAGCAGCGGCCGCGGGGGCCGCGCCGGGAACGAGCGCCGTAAGGAGAGGCAGATCGCGCAAGGCGGGAGGGAATCGTGGGGAAGCGGATCCCGAAGGCCCGGCACAAGGAGGCGGGTCCAAGGGGGCCACAAGGGGCGCGAGCGAAGGCGAGAAGTCCGAACCCGAATTACCCAAGGAGGATACGGCCCCCAAGGGAGGGCGGGAGGCCAGAGCAGGAGGCGATCCCGGGGCGGCAGGGAAGCCAATAGGGCCCGAAGAGATGGCCGCGGGAGAGGAGAGCGGGATCAAACGCGAGACAAGATCGAGGATCGGGGGAGAGGGCTCCGGACTCCCGAGAGACGGAGAGGGAGGTAGAGCAGACAAGGGGGGAAGCGGGGGGAGCGAAAAAGAAGCAAGCGCCCCTTGAGGATCCGCCTCAGAACAGCAAGACAAGAGCGGAGGGCCAAGGAGTCCCGTGGACAAGGCAGGCGGGAGAGAAGCAGAAGGCAAGCCCGGGCTCAACAGAGGTGCCACAAGCCCAAGGGGGACAGATAACCTAGAGCACCACTGGGGAAAGGCAGGGAGACTCACCAGCCAGTCCGGAGGGGGCAGGCGGCGACGGTGGTCCCGCTGGAAGGCGCAATGAGGCGGGTCGCTCCGCCTGCGGGGCTGGGTGTACTCCTCCCAGCACCAGACGCAAGCGCCATGTGGACCCTGGGCGCGGGTGGCTAGCCAGAGGGCATGGGGGAGGCGGCCCGCCAGGGGCACACCCTCAGCCGAATCCCCAGGTGGGAGATCGGAGCCACGGCGACTGCGAAGTGGAGGGCGGGAAGCCCCCGTGCCATCAAAGGGGCGCTCGCGCCCCGTCAGGAATCGATCACCTGGGCGATCACTCACAGACAAAGAACGAACAGAAGCAGAACGACTGGTAATCCGGCCCAGAGCAGGGTCGTGATGAATGAACGACCATAACAGCTGCCGGAACTGCTGGTGCGACTGGGCCCCCCAAGCCTGGCCCGCGGGGTCAGCCAACAAACGCGCGCGGAGCGGCTCAGGGAGGCCGCTGTAAATCCAAAAGATCCGGTCGATCTCGGGGACAGCAGCCCCCGCGGCACCCCGCTCACCGAAGAGCGTGTCCATTCGGGTGAGAAATTCGAAGACGGTGGCATGGGGCCGGGCCGCCAATTCCTGGATCTGGAGGGTGAGCCCGAGCAGGGTGGGGGGACGCGCGAAGGGACCGCACCGCATAATGGCCTGGGCCTCCTCCCAGGTAGAGGGAGCGGTATTGGCCTGCAGATGCAGGCGCCAGTGGGCCGCAGCTGCCCCCTTGAGAAGGACCGGGAGCAGGTTGATGCGGTAGGCGTCGTCCTGGTCGCGGTGGCAGAGGCGGCAGTGGGCGTCGAAGTGGACCAGAAACTGGTCCCACCGATCGCCCTTGGGATCGCCAGAGAAGGTCGGGAGCGAAGGAACCCCCCGAGGCAGAGGAGGGGATCCGGAGGTACCGGCAGCGGGCCCGCGAGGGTAGGCCTCCAGGGCGGACAGCTGGCCCTGGAGGAACACCACCTGACGAGAGAGCTCGTCGGTGGATGCCGATCCAAGAGAGGGGGGGGGCAACCTGCGGCATAACAGCTAGGGGGGGCACAGCCAGAGCCTCTCCCCGGGATCCCGAAGCAGGAGACAACAAGGAGCCAAGCTGGAAAGCCAGCGGATCCCCAGGGCCGGAAAACGCCGTCAAGCCCAAGGCGGGGGGGGGGCCAGAGGGACGGTCGCCATAGAGGCCATTACGGTGGCCGGAATTGCGATTCCTGGCCCCGAGATGGAGCCCACAGCAGCCACCAAAAACAGCGGTAGCAAGGCTGGGGTGGTGGTGGCCGCGATCGAGCCAGCAGGCGGCAAAGGGGGGAGGCTGCTGGAAGAGCCCATTCCCGCCAAAAGATGGCGGAGATGCTCCTCCAAGAAAGGGAGGAGTTGGCCCGCCAAAGCACGGGCATCAGGCAGAGCAGGGGGGCCCAAAGCAGCGGGGCGCGGGGGCCGGTTCGGGCTGTGAGACAAAGCATCGGGTGCCCCAGCAATCGGGCGCACCGGCGGGGGTGTACTCGCCCGGTAATGGAAGGAGGTGGGGGGCAGGTCGCCTCCAACCGATTCAAAAATCGTGCCCCCCTCGGCCGAATGGGCCTGGAGGGGCGTGGCGATCAGCTGCGTGGAAACCACGCCCGCCGTCGGCGCCGCAGCAACGGCCGGTAGCGGCCGATCGTCCCCGTCGCCGCCGATGATCTGGCCGGAAGTTGCCTCCTCGGACATGGCGATGGGGTGGCCGAAAAATGGCCGGGATTCGGCGACGCCGGCGATCGAAGGGAGGCGGCGCGGCCCAGCAACGGAGGGGGAGGGGCCGCACCGCGAGGGATGGGTGGGGCTGAAAAGGTCGCCGGGTTCGCGGGAACCCGGCTCCGAAACCAAAATGTTGCGCGGCAGCGCGCAACAGGGGGTGAGAGAAGCCTACCGGTACGGGCGCTTGAAGGCCATTAAGCCGGGACCCAGCACCGGACCCCAAGTACTACGTACTTGGGGCCACACCCGAGCGCCGGTACCTGGGGGTACCCCAGGTACCGGTGGCCACCGCCCTAGTTCCGGTGTGGCAACCCTAACCCCTACACTATAGTAACCGTAGCCCTCTTGGGCAGGTTACTGTAGGGGGTCGCCGGTATCCCCGGGTACCGGCTAGTGCGGTACACGTGATCTACTGTAGATCATCTACAGTGCACAGTAGTACTGGTGGATGTACAGACTCACCCTGATAGCCGACATCGCAACACCCACTGACTGCGCCTGGGCGATGCACCTTTGGGGCCTGTGCCTTGGCCTGCGGTGCCCCTTGGGACATGAACGCCATGCTGCCGGGTGGGTCCAGTGCAGCTGTGGATGTGGTCGTGGACGTCGAGCGAACCACGGGACTCGTAGCGATCGGAAAGTGCGGCGTAGGAAGCGTCGAAGTGCTGATCATAAAGCCATGAGGGGGGCAATGCACACCATCGACAAGTTGTACAAGGCAAACTGTGACGCAGTCAAGGAGTCGGAGTCGTTGAAAGCCTTGATCGCCGAGCTAAAGCAGGTTGCCAGGTCCCGCTACCCAACTCCGGAGCTGGGCGTTGGTGTGGCCACCTTGGTTGCCATTAACAAAGTCTTGAAAGCAGAGCTGGAGACGGCGAGGAGCAAGTACAAGTGATACAGAAGAAAATGGCGTTCTATACATGGCTCCCTCAGGATCGAGCGCGGGGACGACGAGCGTGGGGAGGACGACTGCGGGGAGGAGCTTTGGTCACCATGGGGCGAGATGCTCAGCACGGACGAGGAGGAGGTTGCAACCATCCACTTGAAGTTGCCCCCACAGTTCCCATGGCCTGACGACGCAACTTTGTTTCCGAGCATATACGGTGACCGTTTTGGCAAGGAAGGTGGGGCTGGGCCCATTAGTGGCAAGGACGGACTGACTCACATGTAAAGACTTACTGACCTGGCATACTGACTTGGTGGGCTGTATACATCAATGTCAGATCCACAACAAAGGGCCCAACCCAAAGGGAAACAAAATCAATCTGGCGCTTCACTCTCATACTAGTCAACCTCGTTCAATTGTGTCCATGCAATTCTGCTCACAGCCATTGCAGGCTTCCAAGCGATGGGAAACCAATCCCCTTTCAAGCTTGCACGGAGCATGACCAGTAACACAGCCACAACATGCTCACAAGGGCTCCCCTAACTTGGTTTTAAACCCATAAAGCTGCATAGTGGCAGCCAATGTTCTGCTGTGCATGACGTTGGCAACAATGTTCCAAAAGGTTTGCCACACCAGGTCGCCCAATTCCAATTCCAGCAGCTTCGTCGTCCCCTTCTTCCGCATGCACCTCACCCACGACACTGCTTGTTTCACCTCTAGCTGTTGCATCTACCCGAGCACCCCTGCAGCACCAACGCTCTATGATCAGTTCATGCCCATGTGTTTCTCCAGCCATGCAGGCTGAAAAGCACTCCCCTGTATGATAACACGAGGTCTAATAATCTTGTGTCAAAAGAGGTGTGGCACGCTCGGGTGCTCAGCACGTTGGGAGCAACTACAACAATATGTAAAACCGCAACGATATGTTGCTTGTCCGTTATGTTCAATTGGTTTTTGCTAATAATATCAACACTTTAACTGTAGTAATATTGCTCTATTCAGTATATTAATATTGTACTAATAATATACACCTTTATTAATACTTCCTCCGTCCAAGAATAATTGTCCTCTATTTAAAAGATAAATTTCGTTACCTAAACCGCTTCGAAAGTACTAACAAAAGTCAGAATCGAAAAGATTGGGTCCCAAAACCCTTGACTACCAATTTTTGTGAAAAAATACTTAACCTCACTACCTTTGATGGCCCTCTGAAATTGCCTAAGATTTGGCCCAAAACTGTGCATTCTGATTCGGCGTTCGTTGGAGATCCACATGGTTCTGGGTCGTTCCCGCCCCCAGCATGCCAAACCAAAGTTGTGCTTGCCATCGCAGCGAAGGGCAGCGTCTCTCTCGTGGCTTAGCCCTTGCCAAACACGCTCCACTGTATTTGGATCCCCATCGAATAAGCCCGTTGTCACAGCATCGACGATGGCAGAAATCGCTGCCCTCCTGGATCTCCGATGCAAGGGCTTGCCACAAGCGGAAAAGGCAAACGCCCAGCACGCTCAAGCTTGGGCTCTGTGTGTGCTATCGTTCTAAGGCTGTGCTATAACTTTTCTCTAATATAGCACCTCGATGGATCTTTGAATCAAGGCCTTCGTGTGTGGCTGGGCCCACACTCCCAAAATTGGCACTAGCGGCCAACTTGTACGTGCAGTCCGCAACTCTTCCCAATCTACATAGTCTCAACTTGTCAGAGAGACAAAAAATGATCTATCTGACCGTTTGCATCGCGTTCCACCTTTTCAATTGTCGCGGCAAGGGTCGACTTTGCCATCCCCCAATCCAAGCCATTCCCCCAATCGTCCGCCATAGATTAGGGTGATGGCCATCACATTCCTTCGCACCTCTTCAAGGGGCTTGGGAGGCCTTGCGCGGTATCTCTCACAGCAGCGATGGAGTTCGAAAGGTCACGGCCCAGAAATCTGGGCCGGGAATGCAACCCCGAACTGGCCAATCGATCTTGAATTAGGTCAGCGAAGCCACGGCGACTTCCACGATCAAACCCACCAAGACACATTTTCTGCCGCTTTGCTTGTTCGCAGGGACCCCTCCAAGCTTCTATCCAAACGGCATGGATAGTTTTGCACTGGCGGTCTTGTTTGGCCGCCGCAAAGTCGTGCTCCTCCCCATCGCGAAAACGGCTGTTTCGGTGACTTTGTTGAAAAACGGGTGGGTTTATGGCGGGAGGACCCCGCTACAAAGTGCTGCCAAATCCTCAATACTAAACGGATTGACCTGAAATTTTGACCGTATATTCCTGAAACATAGTCGTACCATTGGTATAAATTTCATTGAAAAACGAAGTACCTGTGATGGAGATGTAGGGTAGCAAAATCATAGAGGACAATTAATCTTGGATGGAGGAAGTATTATTATCATAATACAATTATTATTTATGCCTTAAACCGTCCACCCCCACGTCGTTTCCAGAAATGGCACGTCCAACAAGGTACAAGGCGCACAGACATAATTCACACGAGTTCCTAAAATTTAAGCAATACACAACCATGTGGCTGGTATGGATCTTCAAACACGCATGAGCACAACACCTACCTTTCAGTAAAAAAACACATGCCTTTCAAAAACTGAACTGACTATCGTGCACACACCGGCTAGAGAGCAGAGTATTTCATAATGTGGTAGCGGAGGTCGATGGATTTGAGATCCAACAGGCATGGGCCACATCACTGCACATGCCCAGTCTTGAGCGTGACAACGTGCCCATCATCGATTCCGATGCAGGGTTGAAAGGGCAATCGCTCTGTGTTGCTTTTGCCAATCTAACCAATGCAACATCACCAGGCAACATCACATGACAACAGCAATAAATGGATTGAACCATAACAATGCCACATTTCAGCCCAAATGCCTTTTGAAGCTTCACGCATCGAGTAAAACAAACGGGATTTATCGTCGTCTTGGAAACTTCATTTGCCTACCTTTATTTGCAACACATCGTCAGACAGCAGTCCGTTGGCCTTCACGAGCCATGAGAACCCTCCACCCCGAGCGGGACCCACAGTATCACCCACAACAGACAGAATTCGTTCCTTGATATTGACCTGCACTTCAGTCCACAAAGCACCGCTCCCTGTTGTGATTGTCAAACGATTGTAATCCACACCGAGCTGGTTCATTGGGCTCATGTGAGACGGCATCGCCCCTGCACATGAACAATAACAGAATCTGCTAACATCCTTTCACACGTCCCTCATTTAAAGGAGACAGGCGCAGACAGTGGCCTTGTGTGCAACTTAGGAGCCTCGCCTCCCTCCCGCACATCCATTTACAAACAGCGGCTGCACTTCAACAAAGCCACTGCAGCATTAAAATCGGAGCAATCGAAAGTGCCAACAAGCAGCCCTGCACAAGACAAGGGTAGACATATCAAAAGCACTACAATATTCAGCCTGTGAAAGACTGAAAGACAAACGTCTAAACAGTGCACTGTCAGCACATGGGTTAGCACTTTACTGATGGCCAACTATCATGCTGATCTCCTGAACAGTGACTGCAATGCTTGTACTGGACGATGCCACACAATTGGAAAGAGACAAACAGCATGTTCTCAGCGTTAGTGTGGACTACTTGCAGGGCTTGTAGTGAGTGCACCATCAGAATGTCCAGCTGCAGTGCTTCACCTGGCACTCAAAAGTGGGCATCGCTTGCCCGCTGGAATGAAATCGACTCTGGTTCACTAAGCTCCTGTGAACCAGCACGCCCTGTGCACAAGAAAACAGTGTTAGCACTTGCTGCCATCCGTTCACATTTCCCTTTCAAATGACAGACTGTTCCAGTGTACAACTTAGAGGCATGGATTCCTTGCAGCCCCTGCATTGTCAAAAGCGACAAACAACAGCTGCGCTTGAACAAAGCCATTGCAACATTAAAAGTGGAGCAATCGATAGTGCCAACAAGCAGCCCTGCACAAGACAAGGGTAGGCATATCAGACACACCAGACAGCAAGAGCCTTAACAACAAGTGTTTGAACATTTCATTGGCAGTATGCAAAGTGCTACACAGGTTAGCACTTTACTGATGGCCAACTATCATGCTGATCTCCTGAACAGGGACTGCAGGGCTTGTACTGGACGATGCCACACAATTGGAAAGAGACAAACAGCATGTTCTCAGCATTAGTGTGGACTACTTCCGGGCTTGTAGTGAGTGTGTTGTGGAATTACTTGGGGGTAGTTACAGCCAGGTTTCTTGGGCCAATTTAGTGGCCCTGGCTGTTCATTTATGGAGTATTCTGGGTGGTTGTGAGTTCCTTGGGACTGGTGGAGACATGCTGGTACATTTACTTTACATTCTGCCTTTTTACAGTACATTTTCTGGTGTGCTGACCACCCAATGTAGGGTGAGTCAGCTGCGCTGCACGGGAGTGGCAAAACCGCGCCTGTCTGATTTTTTGTAACTGCATTCAGACCCCAGCACCCGCGCTTGCCGCCACCGAGCGCGAGGAGCTCTTTCCGCCGGACCTTCGGGTCCTGTGCCGCACCCCAGCGATCCATCGGATCACAAGGGCCCACCACAGCGAGCGAGAGGGGAAGCGAGCGCCCCGAGACGCCACACCACGAGGTGTGAGAGGCTGCCCATCGGCAGCGATTGGGCGCCGTCGGGAGGCGCCCAGAAAGGCATCAAACCACCCCATCAGAGTGCACCATCAGAATGTCCAGCTGCAGTGCTTCACCTGGCACTCAAAAGTGGGCATCGCTTGCCCGCTGGAATGAAATCGGCCCTGGTTCACTAAGCTCCTGTGAGCCAGCACGCCCCCTGCACAAGAAAACAATGTCAGAATCTGCTGACGCAGTTCACCTGCGCCCTTCACTTAACTGGTTTTTGCAAAGTGTACAATTTGTGAGTGGAAACCCCCCTCCAGCACCCCCACCGTCAAAATCTACAAGCAGCAGCTGCATTTGAACGAAGGCACTGCAACTCTAAAATTGGAGCAATAGATGGTGCCAACGAGTGGCCATCGAGCTGATCTCCTGAACAGGGGCTGCATATGCAAGGTTGGTGTGTCCGTCCTAGACCATGCCATACAAACTCACAGCAGACATGTTAAACTGCACACTTTGACAAGCCTTGCCTGCACGGCTCCTTGAAAGCCGCGAATGCACTCAAGTCCAGGTAATACAACCACAAGGAGACAACCTGGACGGCGTTCTCGCAGTTGGACATGCTGGAGACGATCTTCAGTAGGTCCCCGACCGTCATGCTGGAAAGCGCCGCGCTGGAGCCATCGCCTGGCTTCTGGTCACCTGTGCCGAGAGCTTGCGGTCGCCCTGCCCCTTGGGTCTGGAGCTCCCCAACCTCACGGAGTCCGTGGATTTCATGTTGCCCACAGGAAAGCCCTTCGACACACACAGACCGGGGTGCGGCGCACAGCGTGGGCCCTGCCCCGACTCCACAATTGGTCTCTGACAGGCTGCCCATTGACAACATGTGGCATGACGCCCTGTAGTCGCCGGTAGATAGCATCTGGCTCTCGTAGGCGCTGTGCATCTGCGCCTTGCATACGGATACCGGTGTGGCTCTCGAACACCGATGCCAGGGGGGCCCTCCCTCGTGACCTCACTGCGGGAGATCTCGCATGACAGCAGCTCCACCTCGGGGGAGTGTAGGTCCATGCCGCCGCGTGGCCCAGCGCCCGATGGAATCCTCGAAAGA